>JAWNMS010000069.1:2175000-2357500 GCA_035043785.1 Drosophila planitibia
ACGTTTTAATTAAAACTATAGTTTATCTTGAGGCACGAATTCAATTAGCAAAGACCCAAACTATAACAAACTTAATCAAGTGAAGGCAAATTATTGACGCCACACCGCTTCCAGATCTTAAGTATAATAATCTTAAAGCATTACATGGCAGAACATGTGTGGCTTAAGTCAACTTTCAACATTCCATGAACTTTAAGTTGTTGCCAAGCTCAAAGTAATAATCCACATTCCAGCGCGCAATATTCGAAATTTAATATTTGCCAATTACACAAGCGGCAATCATCGTTGTAGTAACATATTTAATTCTATAATTACTTGCCGTACTTGCATGTGTGTGTGTGTGGGTGTGGGTGTGTAAAAGAAGGCGGAGACTTATCTTAAAATGATGTAGGCTTATATGCACCCCCGGCACATGTCGGCAATTAATGTGAAACTTATGTTCGACCAATTAATTGGCAATTGAGGCAGCTTTATCAGCCATTCAAATACCTGACTTTTTGGCTCAATCAACCGAAAGTTGTAAATTCAAATTGCTTTTCCAAAGCCTTCCCCTAGTAGCAAAAACACATTTATAATAGTGTGTGTATGCGTGTGTGTGTGTGTGTGTGTGTGTGTGTGTGTGTGTGTGTGTGTGGAGAGTAAGAGAGATTGAAACAACTTTTTGGAGTCATATTTCATCAGTCAGCGAATGCTATTTTGGATGAGGTAGCGAATGTATGTGTTTGGTGGATGTCTGCTGGCTGTTGGCTGAAGGAAGAGTGAAAGGGGGTGGATGGTGGGGGGTGGCTGGGATGTACTAGTTTTTCGTCAGCTTATGGCTTAGAGGAGCGCAAAACTTTTGCTATATGTTAATTATGGCGCTGCATTTATTTGAGGCTTAATATAGCATGTCGTATTCATATAGTTTGCCAGTTGCCAGTTACCAGTTCTGTTTTGGGGCTGAGGTTTTTAGCTTGCCAGCGATTTGTCCGCTGTGCGGAGTGGGGAGCTGGTAGTGAGGAGCGTTTTTGGTTTGGATGTAGCAATAGGTACCTACTTTGCTGTCGCTGTCTAAGCGAAAACTTTTCAAATTATCGTAGCATCAACTTTTTGTGCGCCCTTCTCGTCATCGAGAAAGTGAGATAGAGAGAGAGGAGAGAGAAAGAGAGTGAAGAAATATTTAGTGGGTTGCATGCCGTTTGAGATTTGGCTGGAGTTGCGGCAAATTAATTAAAACTTGTTGCAAAAAAAATGCCAAAAGAAGGGGAAAAAAGTAAAACCAAAATGAGTTGCTGATATTTGAGTTGCGTTTCGCAATAAAACAATAGTTGAGGTGATGTTAAGGCTTCTTTTTAAGCGGGCCAATTGCCAGGCGTTGAGCTGCTTCTGTGTCATAATTTCAACAAACGACAAATTGGGCGGCAAATGTTTCCGACGAGGCTTGGGGTGGGGGGCGGTGTCAAAAAAGCATTTACATGGAATGCACACGGCAGTTTTGCATATGTTTTGCAGCTGTAACTCCAAACCCCCCTTCCCCCCAATGTTGTTGTCTAACGGTTTGTCGCTCTGTCAACGCCCAGAGCCAATCGAAGAGGGCTTGGTTTGTGAGTTGGCTGAGGAGGGGCGTAGGGCTTGAAAGCCGCAGCCCGCAACGAGTTGTACAAACATTTCACGCGGCAAAGTGCCGCATAAATTTCAATTTAATGGTTCATACAAGTCCGAGTATACACACACACACAAATTCATACACACACACACACATGCAGACACTCGTGCATAGATATACATGTATGTACATGCAGAGCACAAAAAGAGGTACAAAAGAGGCATAAAAAAAGATAAAAGAAAAACACTTCGCTGCTGTCCGACAGGATGTGCAATGTTTGCTTTTTGCCGTTGCTGCTGTTTCGTTTTTGTGTCCCATGTCCAGCCGCTTGTTTATTAGCCCAATGCAATGAAGCAGCCGTCTAAAAGGTGCGACCAGCAGCAGCAACAACTCCACCAACAACAACAATAACAGCAAAAGCTTTCGCTATGCAAAATATCGCCAGATTGACCCCACATTCAAAGCTTGGCTATTTTTTTTAAATAATTGCTCTTAAACTAGAAATATAATCCAGCATTTTTTTATTCAAAATATTAAAATATTCCAGAAAATAAGTCCAAATTTTTCTGTAAAGTTTTGCTTTTTAGTAAATAACTATTTTTTACAAAATATATTTTTTTTTAAATTAGAATTAACACGTTTTTGACAATGAAAATAGCAAAAATATTCTTTTCCTCTTTTCTATTGGTAGGTTGCCACACAATTTTAATACTTTTAATGTCGAAAGTCTCAACATTTCTACGATGAAATTACTCCTCCAAAATCGAAAATTTGTTGAGGGAAGCTGTAGATGTATATGGATATAGAAATTTACAATTTTCATGCTGTGCGTTTTGAACGCACTTGGCATCTTTCACGATGATAAGCGCAATGTTTATAAGATGGAGTGTTATTTCCCTAATTTCAACATAAATTGCGTACACTTTTCAGAATTCACATCTTTCAGTGTTCAGGGCGTTGCGTAATAAGCGAATGAGAAGACGAAAGTATTTATTTATGCGGTCATTTTGGTTGCTACTGCTGTCATTTTCAATTGTCAGCGATGCGCGCAGATAAATGTTGATTTATATGACCCCGGCCCCGGAGGTCCTGGGACATTAATGTGTTGACATTTCGGAGAGAATGAGCGCCGAAAAACTAACAGCTTTTTGCTGTAGCCATCAGTAGACGGACTGGAGCAGTTGTAATGAAAAGTAATAATATTAAATTAACAGAACTCTCAGGAATTGTATCCAGTTTGGTCCAGATAGTGGCGGCGGAGGGGCTGCGGTGTTTTGCTCCCTACAAATGGTCCTGGGAATGCGGCCTGCTCCACTATTATTTGCTCTCAGGCTAGGCCGGTCGCAGTAACATCTTATTTATGGTCTCGTTTCTCGTAAAAATTTGTTATTTAGATTTATGGCGCTTTGCTCTTTGTTGTTGCCACATTTATTTATCTGTGTTTTTTCTCCTCTTGTTATTGTTGTTGCTGTTGTTGATGCCACTGAAATTTTAGAGCCACTTTGCTTGGTCACTTTGGCACGGCAACAAAAAAAACAAAGAAAGAAAAAAAACAAAAAAAGCGTGATAAATGCCGAAACATTATTATTGTTAAGCATTCGGGGCAGTTAAGAGTGCGTTCAAGTACTTCTTATATGAGCATGTTTACTGATCTAATGATATGCGGCATTAATAAAAACGCATTCGCATTTGGGCTCCTCATTTGCTTAACTGTCAGTGCCCCCGAATGGGCCAATATAGATGGGCGTCGCCTTGAATCTTGTTCTAAAGTTGAGCAGTCATCAGTCACAAACGCTTATATAAGTTCTTTATAAATCAAACTGATGTCTATTTGTACATTTTGCAAGGGGCATGGCCCCGGAGGTCCTGTAGGTCGTCTATGTAAATCGGATTGGCAACTGCTCTGTCGCCGGCTACTTACTGATTATTTAGAATTTGTATTCATAGCAGATATTAACTTATATATGCATCATATAGCTAAAGAGTTAATGAAAACACATTTATAAAACCATATAACAGCATATTTCAGTTGGAAATTATGTCTTTCTGTGGCAGCAAGTGAGACTATGGGGAATACTGTAAGTTTCTCAATCGTATAAGCATTGTCAAAGTCAACTGTAGTAAATACTGTTTAAAACAATGCAAAGATTTTCATTTAATTTATATCTTTTGAATATATAATTGGAAACATCAATAAGTCAACTTGTTAACATTAAATTGGTACAAAAATAATTGTTCGTTGTGCTTAAAAGAACAAAATGTAAATATGTATGTTTCAATATCTGAAATGAAGTGTTATCCAATTTTGATAGATAAATTAAATCACTCCTTAAATATGCTCCATAGAAATTGATATTGATTGACTTATAAAACATCAACTGTTATGTTGAATGTTTCACTAATCTGAGTGAAAAGTCGCCGCATACCGAATGACATTATGCAAATCTTGACATGGCTTCTCTTTTAAGTGCTACAAATTGTGGCAACGCAGTGAGCTGCACACATTTTGCGTACAAGCCACTTGCTGCCAGTTTAATTAGAAAAAATGTTAATTTAATGCTTCGCTGGTTTGCCCAGCTTTTCTTCAATTGAGTCTCCGTACCGGCTTGACATTTGTGTGCCTCTGTGTGAATGCTTGCCACTTTTGTCTATTTGTTTGTTTCCACCTAACCGAGCTGACGCCCAAAAAAGTATGCCACACGAAGCACACACACACACATACACCAAAATATGGACACAGGAAAACACAATGTGCTGGCCGACGCCATATGTCCGTGTCATATTTTGCTTGTAGCGAACAAATTTCGACAGTGGCCGACAAAAAAATGCCTTAAAAATAGAAGTAAGAAAAACAAGTGCTTAACGAGTGAGCTGAACAGCAAAATGCCCTGGTGTAGGTGGTTTTGCAGAACTAAATATAAAATATACCTTAGAAATACCCAGTATGAAAATATAAATTAGTAGAGCATGAGATGTTTAATGATCTAGAAGAATACCACGTAATTAAATACAAAAATTATACAATGCGACTTTAAAGAACATTTTGAGAAAGTTAGGGTAGTGAACTAGTTCATGTGTGCGAATTTAATGGCTCCATACAATCTTTCCTCTATAAAATCATTTATTTCGTTCTGTGAATCAATTCACAATTTTATACTTTTATATGGCAATTGAATTGTTTTGTCTAATACAATAGTTGTTTGCCAAAAGGGTGAGTGCTGTGTCATGAAATTGTGACTTTGGTTCATCAAATGGTTGCTGCATGACCTTTTTTTGCAAATACATATACAGGGTTAAAGGGCAGCAGGGAAATCCGAGCGCAGTTTTCATTTAAAAAGCGAAAACTTTGAGTGCGCTCGTTCGTTTTGGCAAGCCATTGGGTAAAAGTGTGTGCGTGTGTGTGAAAGTTAAATGATTCATGACTCATGACTCACATGTGTGTGTGTGTGTGTTTGAATGTGTGTTTTTGCCATGGTCGAAAAGAGCTTAACTCGTAATTTTTCGAGCGGTACGTGCAAATAAGGCCGCCATCGGTCGTCGTTTAGCGGGTCGCATCCCCAACCGAGCTCCCTTCGTCTGACTCTCACTCGGCGAAACAATTTTGAGTGCATTTTATTGTAGTAGCTTGTAGATTGCTGTAGTTGCATGAATATTGTAGCTGATGAGCAAAAGCAGCAGCTGCAGCAGCCTCCACCTGCCACCCATCCTCCTCTTGCCATCATCGGTTTGGGCAAGGGTCAAAAGTTTTAATTAATGTTTATGGCTGCACTGCGGCGACTCGGAAGCCCCTTTAAGTACAATTTATTTATTTTTGTTAGGATCCAGCGTTATGGCTAAGACGGCACCGAAACGGCCGTCTTTGCCTTCGTTTTCGTCCTTACCTCTAAAAAGCAGACAACGCGTTTTTTAATTAATTTGTTTGGCCCTTTTGCCACAAATTCTATATTTTTTTCGTTGGCTATTTTTATTTTCGGTTTGTGGGGCGATGGGTAGGAATAGGGGTAGAGGTAGGGGTGGGCATCTTATATTAATCAATTAAGGTGTGCGCGCAACAATAAGTACATGAAATTTTAATTGCATTCCTTTGGCCAAGCGTCCAGACAGTTGTTTTCTTCTTTTTTTTTTTTGTAGACATGTGCGTGACAATAAATTTCATTTATTTCATTTTTCCTGACAACGTTTACGGGGCGCGGTTAACTTTTTTTGGAACTTTGGCAATCGCTTTGGAGTTGTACATAATTCATTTCTACGTTTAATGGATTCCTCATTTTTATTATTAGTGGGTAGTGGTATAAGTAACTAGCTTTTTATGTGGAATGTGCCACAATGTTGAGGTAGCCTTGGCAGAAATATTGAATTTCATTTATTAATACAAAGAAGAGCTGCGAACAGTCTTAGTTGTAGTTAGGATGATTAAAACGCAAGTGGTATTCATTTTATTTTATTCTATTTTTAATATTATATATAATAATAATACTAAAATGAAATTCAACGCATCTGCCAAGGTGAAGCTAAATCTATACTATACTTATGAGAAAACAGCGTTCTACAAAAACCCAAAAATTGTCCGCTTGAAACTCTTTCACTTTCAACACGCCATATACCATAATCTATATATATATACCATATGTTCATTTCAAAAATTGCCAAACAGCTTGACTCTCTCTCTTTCTTTCTCCATCACGCTGTGGTCCTTTGTATGCATGCGTGTGTGTTTATTTTTTGGTGTGGTTTTTGTTGCCGTTGTTGTTGTTGTTGTTGTTGTTTTTGGCGGCTTTCGTTTTGGGGGCACGCAGGGGAATAATTACAAAATTTATGAGCACGCCAATGGGCGTGGCTTCATAATTGTCAATTGATGGAGAATAGCGGGTCGCGGCGGGGGTTGCCTCATAAAACTGAAGTTGTTTGCCAGCCAACAGACGCGTGCTCATTCTCGTTGTGGTTGTTGTTGAAAGTTGTTGCTGCTGCTGCTGCTGCGGCTGGTTGCTGTTCGTTTCCGTTCGCATGTCGTGTGTGCACACGCCAAGGGGTTAAGGTTCAAGCGGCACGTGCTGCTCCCTCGGCGTTGAAGGGGGGCACCGCTAACAAATCAGGCAAATCGGGTTTTAATATAATGCGCATTTTAATGTCATTATTTTTGTTTGTGTGTTCTTTATTTTTTCTTATATTTTTTTGTGTTTTTTTTTCTGTGTAAAATGTGACTTCATCTAGCAAAGAAAAAAGCAAAAGTGCAAAAGACGTCGACAAAGCTGGGAATGCAAATTGCGTGCATAAAAAGCAACATAAAATAGTTGGTTAACAGGGGGTTGTCGAGGAGAGAAGTGGCTGTGTGTAGAGAAAGAATAGCGTGAAACTAGACTGAGAACGAGAAATGCCGTCCGCAAAGTGGGCTATTTTTGTATGGCAAAGAGAACAAAAAAAATAGAAAAAAATACACAACAGCAGCAGCAGCAACAAGAGCCAAGGCCTCCCCCATCACACTCCCCTCACACCTATTCCCTGGCACTCTGCTGCAGTCAGACAAAGCGAGGGCATTGTCGCTTTTGTGTTGCATAGTTGACATTGTTGAATTTCCACAAAGGTGTAGCGCCAGCGCCAGGCAACAGGCAGCACTTGTACATAGGTAATGGAGAAGGGACAGAAGTGCAAAAGTGGATGGGAGGGCAGCTGGTAGACCAGACCACAAACATTCGCAGACACACCCATAGAGATTGCAGCACATTTGATTTGGTTTTTGCCTTAGTGCGACACTCTTATTTGCTTTAGGTATGCGTGCTTCTCTCTCTCTCCCTCTCTCTATCTCTCTCTCTCTCTCTCTCTCTCTCTCTGTGTGTATGTGTGTGTGTATATGTGTATGTGTGCAACAATAGCGCTTTTAGATACTTCTGACTGTTCATCTTCACACCTCATTGGCCGCCAGGTGGCGCCACTTTGGCACTTGCAAGGCAAGGTGAATCGAACAGAAAGTTTGTTTTCGCTACTCTTCCCTTGTCTGTTTCTCTTTCAGCCCTCCTTGGTTTCATCTGCATCTCCATTTAATATCTCTTTGTTGGCATATTTGCTTTAGCTGCATTTTGTACTTTGAGCCAGCCAAGTAAACTGTTTTAAAGCCATATATATTTATTTTACTTGATTTATTCAAGAATTGTGTAAGCACTTTGAAGTATCTAAGCCAAAAATGAATTACATACGTAAATTAAATATGGAATATATACAAATAAAGTAACTAAAAAAGTTAGCAAGAGCTATGGAAAGGAGATATTAAATATTTGTTTAAGGACAATGGGGTCGGTATTGATGCTTAACTTTCATTTGTATATTATAAACCAGAATTTTATGTACTGTTATTTGTTATTAAGTCAAAGCTCATTCCGTTAAAGAATTCAATTTTTACTGTTATTGTTATCGACAATTTTCTTGTTAGCACTCGGAGAAGAACTCAATTTCAAACTTTCGCCTACATTGTCTGTGTGTTATAAACTAATAAACTATCGAAAGTCAACTGTGCTTCACATATTGTTTATTTTAGGCTTTATTTTTATTTCACTTATTTTATATATATTTTTGCCTTCAACAAATGTTGTTGTTATGAAGCGTTTTCCAACATTTTGCTGCCATGCACACGAATTGGGGACAAGTTTATTTTTTGTCAGCTCCACTTCGCAGTCATGTGACCAGCACTTAAAGTCTCACTTCTCAGCACCACCACCACCCACCACCCACACCTCGCCATTCTTTCTGTTGGCTTGCATTTTGTGTTTGATGCTCTAACTAAGTACTTGACTGTAGTAGAAAATGGGGCACTGGGGGACCACCAGCTCATCATCTTGTGTTTTTCTACAGACTGCGCCCATGATGCAAACTTTCCAATTGTTAAAACTTTGCACTTGAGCGATTTTTGTGTAGCATATTTTTTGGCATATTTGCGCGCTCGCATGTACCAAGCACTTTGTAAAGAAAACTTTTCAATGTGGTAAACACGGGCACATTCACACACACCCACACACACACACACACATGCTCACACACATATATTCACACTGCTGCACATACTCGCCGCATATTGCCGCAGACACAACTATTAAAAGCCAGGAGCAGTAGCAGCAGCAGCAGCAGCCAAAAGGAAAAATGCATAAATAATATAGACAGGGTGAAGCAAGGCTTGCAAGCAAGACCAAAAAAAAAAGAAGCAAAATGAAGAAGAAGACAACAAGAAATATGAGCTGGCAAATTGTGCAAATATCGAATATTTAATGCCCTAACGGAAGTGCTGGCAGGGCAGTTGTTGGCCAATGTGCAATTGCTTTGCATTTTGATTTGTCGTGTGCCAAAACCAGCTGAGAATTGGATATGAAGTTGATTTATTTGGATAGTCTAAAAGCTTTTATTTCATCGAAATTGATTTTGTATTGAGCTATAAATGCTAAAATAAACAAGCTAAGATTAATTCGAGGAAGAAATTGTTGAGCTATACGTTTGACTGCGAGTTGAATTATGCGGAGAATTATGAATAATATTGATTTATTTACTATGTAATAGGTTTGAATTAGCGATAAATTCTTAGATTGTATTTCAATATCTAAACTATTTTCTTAATATGTTTCCATCTTGTATTCCATTATTTGCTCAGCTCTCCTTTGTGCTTCCTTGTATAGCTGATATACCCCACAAAAGCCACAAAAGGAATACAAGAGAGCAACAAAGTAAAAAAAGGACACCGCCTGTGTCAGTTGACAGTTTTTCTTTTCGGGCTGGCACAAGTTCTTTTCCACACATTATGAAAAACTTTCTTCTAACGCGCACTGATAAATGCTGTCAGCCATGCCCACAACCACCCTACTCCTCTACACACAAGTTATGTGTGTGTGTGTGAGTGTGTTTGCGTCTAAGTCAACACCAACAAGCGAGCAGCCAAGCAGCGAGTACATTAGGCAAATACTTTGAAAATGGTTTCCAGCTTGGCCGAGTGGGTTGGTGGGTCAATTTCTTTCCCCCCCTTTTTTTTTTTGGCTGCGCGTTGTGTTTGCGTGTTTGCAGCGCATTTTGAGTTACCTGCGCCAAGTTGTTCGCTGTCATGTTACGGCAATTTTACGCCCTCGCCATTTCAGGGGCAGCTTTAGCAGCGACGCGAAAGTTGACGACCTGGCGACACAGCAGATTGCGACTACAATGTTTAAATGTCAAAGCAATTCAACATTTTTAGCTCTTTAGCAGCACTTTTTTCGCAGCCAGCATTTTTCCAGCATTTTTGCAACGTTTTTCCATATTATGCAGCGAGGCGTGCGTGTGCCTCAGCTTATGCAGCAGTTTAATACTCGTTGCTTATAGCTGGCAGACCAACTGTAATTCCCCAATCCCCTAGCCCCCCTCCCCACCCCCTTTCCCATTCGCATCCCCCTCCCCGCCCCGTATCCACTGTAAGCCATGCTTGCCTTCGCTGACCGTTGCAGTTGCTGTTAAGCCGCAAAACACGCATCCCGTTGCATGCAGCAGCTGCTCCGTTTCGCATTTCCCCCGCCAACATCATCGCACTATACTCGCTGGGGATTTGTATGCTCTGTAACGAAAATCGGGCTGCAAAATAGGGATTTTAAACGAACAATTTCTGACCCAAAAACATTATTATTCCAGCTTAGCGCTTATCTAGATTTTAAGATACTATTATTTATAGTTTACTAAATATCATGGCCAATACCTTAGGTTTGTCGCACAGTGGCCTGCTTATCAACTGAGAATTCTGATAGTTTCCCAAGAACCATAAATGAATTAGTAAAAGCAATGCAAGCTACAGGGAATCTTCTCGTCGAGCTCAACCAGCTGACACATTTTCTGCTAGTTTCGAGCTGTATTTGCAGAAATTGATGTTGTGGCTTTTTGGACCACAGATTCTCTGCAGCCAGAGAAATAGTTGTTGTACTGCTGCCCGCTCCCCTTCCGAAGCATTTTTGCATTTTTGACCAGACAGCTCCGTGTACTGCCTATGTAAATATATGGCGAATAACCTGCAAAACTAGAAAGCCAGCAAAACCTGAAAACCATTGCCATTGAGTGCACTAATTTAAAATTATGCCGAGCTACGCAAAATATCGCATAGACCATGGAAACTTTTTCAAGTGTGTGGATGCTGGGTTTAAGTTGAGTTCAGTTGAGTTTAGTAGCCACTCCTCTGTGTGCGCTTTAAGCATTTAATAATGCGGCCACTTTAAGAGCACTTAGAGTTGAGTAATTATTGTGGTTAAGTTTACGAGTGTGTGTATGTGTTTGTGCTCCATTTGCTGCCAATTTGCTTTACAATTGCTAGAGTTATGATAGTTGAATATAATCAGTTACAGAGTCCGGAAATTTGAAATGGATCATACAATCTTAACATTAATATCATATACTAAAACTCAATTTTCAGTAATAAAACATGGGGTTAATTAAAAAAATGGACTTTCAATTAAAAAACTGAAACGTCAACACTTAAGCCAAGTGTCAATAGCAGAATTGCCTAGACAAGTTGACTAATTATCGGCCTTGTCAGCTTATTAGGGACAGCATAAGACAGCATCAGCGAGAGAGACAGATATCGAGAAGAAGAGTGCGAGAGCGAGAGAGACAGTGATAGATGCGAAAGTAGAGCAAGTCAACTAGAGTCGCTGTCAATTTCAGAAATTGAGTCGAAAAAAAAAACAATGCAAATACAAGTGAAATACGGTAAAGGTTTTAAGGGTTGAACATCAATACTTTTAAAAATTAACAAACTTAACGAGCGAGATAGATAGAGAGACTGAGAGAGAGAGAGAGAGAGAGAAGGAATGAGTGAGAGAGAAATACAGACAACGAGCTGAAAGCAAAGCAAAGCAGAAACAGTTACAACTGTCAACTAAAGGAGCCAAGTTAAGTAAAACAGACTTAAAGTTTTAACAAGTATCTGTCGAGGGGCCTGTCAAAAGTGTGAAGGGGCTGCTAGGGCAGGGAGAGGGGGGGTACGTGAAAAGAGGAAGCGCCTGCAAGGCGTTAAGTTCCAAGAGGGGCTTGCCCGTTTCAAGGGATGGAGAGCGAAGCTGTTGCTTCTTGCTATTTACTTATTTTGTTTGCATTTACTTAAATCGGATGAAAGGATTTGCTGCTTAGTGAGCGCGACTTTGTCTGTGCCACTGCTCGCTCCTATACCTTTTCCTCACGTCCACCCCCAACCCCGCCAACATCCACATCCAACCGCCGACCACCACTCACCCCCGGCACAGCCCGGCAACAGTAATTTTAAATGAAGTTTAGCAAACGTGCAAAAACTGAGTAGCATTTCAATTGAGTGTCACCAAATGTTGTTAGTCCAACAATAACAAAATTTCTAGTTGGCTGTCTACAGATTTATGGTCATTGGCCCGGCCCAATGTGTGTAGCAGATAAAAGGCTGAGCTCTCAATAACATTATAACCCCTCAACCCGCATCAGCTGTCACCAGGCAACATTGCCTGTAGGAAGCAAAGAAAATATAAAAAAGGGATCGCTCAGCCGCTTATAATAATGACAAAGGCAACAACAACAACAACAACAACAAATCACTGGCTCTGTGTATTTGCTATATTGTTACGTTCTGCTCCATTTGTAAAATCCTTTTTTATGTAAATAAATTCTCAAGTCCATTTTCAACATATTTATGCGCCATTTTACACACACACACACACACACAAACCGAGAGTTGAGCCCAATTCTGGTGAACCCTCTATAGACATTTCACTTTTTGTAAATCCCATTAAGAGAATTTTTACCCAAATAAGAAAAATGAGCTTTCAGCGCATTAGAAAAGAAAATAATCAGCCCAAAAACCAACAGCCAAACAACAAATGACAATAGCCAAAGTGTAAGGTAAATTTACTGTTGACATTTCATTTTGTTCATGGAATTTGTCTAACGCTTTTCGATTTCTTCTTTTGCATCTCTTTCTGTCTATTTTTTTAAAACTTTTTTCCCTCTCCGGTTTTTTTTTTACGGTTTTCTGGTTTACGATATGCTTGACACTATTTGCTGTTGTTTCTTGGGGAAAAAAAGTGAAGTGTAGCTTGGGTCAAGGATGAAAAAAGGGCGCTACAAATGGTTAAGCTCAAGTGTGCTAAACCGTGGAGTGTTAACGGAAACGTTTTGTTAGCCGAAGATGATCAATTTTGGGCACATGCAGTATTGCAAGACTACGAGTTGAGCTTAGCTTCTTGGGCTGATGATGATTATTGTCTGTCAATCCTGAAGATTTATTGAAAATCTGATAAATTTAAGTATGTTAAAATGTTTCTTTAAATATTCTTTTTTTTATCACTTAAATGCTAAAACCGGAACTTTAAAACCTTTTAAAAAGCACTTTAAAAATGTTTCAGTTCTTTTGAAGTGGAACAAAGCATTCACTTAATGACCTTTGACAGCAGCGCTGGCAAGTTTCTAGATTATTTACGTGCTTCGTAGAGCTCATATAGCTACTCTCTCTTATCAGTCGAAATGGAAATTAATATTTAATGTGCACACATTTTTATTATTTTGTATTTTGGCCCCAGGCGGTCGTCTAGCTTTGAAATGTTATACGCTGCTTAAGCCTCATTAAAAAATAATGACGGGCATATTATGAAATGAAATGTTAGGAAATGGCTGCAAGGGAATGTGAAAGAGACTTCGAGAAAGAAAGGAATTCCTAGAAGTCGATTTTTGCCTCTGCCATTTCTCAGTATTTTTGCAATAATTTTTCATGGTTGCATTTTTTCTGAGGCGTCTGTTCAATAGCAGGCTGTGTGGTGAGGTGAGAATATTGTGGAAACATTGATAAGCCAACCAAAACTTTTGCTGGCCTGCAAAAATCCCTGGAGATAGAGAAAGCAATAGAGCAGGCGAGAACGGGAGATAGAGAGAGAAAGCGAAAATTTGTTTTTTGGACAACTTGGTGGCTGGGACCTGGTTTTCTGGTCTGGTCGCTGCTTAAACGCACACAAGCAAAACTTTTTGGCCGCAAAACTTTTAACTGGTTGGTCGCCATACTTGTTGCCCCAACCAAATCGCTGTAGAGGGGCACGACGCATAACTGAGAACTGTGGGAACAATCCTCGCAAGCAGCTGCTAAGACAAACATAAATAACATGCCATTGTCCAATGGAGCGCGTTCTGGGCCACAAAGTTGCCTCTAATGATGCCACATTCAGATGTCTATGGGCCAGGCGGCATAAATTAGCCAAAAACACACACAAAATCACACACACACACACACACACACACATACATATATAAGTTACGGACACACAGTCATTGCTAGGTGGCGCGCCAGTTCAGCTCAAATTAAATGTTAATTTCATGCCATCATAATCACCGACGTCGCACAACCAACACACACATGACCTCATTAAGGCCAACCGCTGGCCAGCAGCGAGCCAACAACAATCAGAAATAAGTTAGAATGTGAAAATTAGCAACTCCCATCAGGTTATAAAGATACCCTGCGAGTTCAATTCAAAATGGAAAGAAACCGATGTCAAGTCTAAAGCTATAGGCTTGTGGATCGTTGTGTTTCTTAAAGCTCAACTTAGCTGGGTTGCTTTTTTATATGATACCTATTTAGTGCGATGTTTACTTATTCAGTTTCTAATACCCTCACTCTTTCTCAAGGAAGATCGGGATTTATGCAAAAGATAGTTTTAAGTATTTCAATATGAACTGTTGGAAATTAGACTGAATCAGCAAGTTTTTGAATATAAAATGCATACCCCATGCACACTCGAAGCTAGGATATTATATCACGAACAATGCCGAGGTCCTATAATAAAAGGCAACAAGGACGGACCACATAAAGCCAAAGCTTCCAACTGTTGGACAGTTGTGGGGAGGATTGGGGTAAGACAATAGGAAGTGTGGGCGAAGGTGAGCTTGTGGGAGAGGGAGAGCGCGGGTGGTTGACTGGGCGTCGTCTACGTCGCGGTCGCCACGCTTTACAAATAAACTGTAAAAATGTTTACCGACAATTTTCTACACAATTTTACGCCGCGTCGACGGCAGGCGTTTCTCGGGGGAGCTGTGGCAAGAGGGGCGACGGTTGGTGTTTGGCTACGAATTTTAGCAAATTAGGGTGCGCATGAGGTCATATTAATGTGGTTAATTACAATAATTAGAAATTTAATTAAGGTGTGTGTGTGTTTGTGTGTGTGTGTGTGTGTGTGTGTACTGGGGCCTGAGTGTATGTGTGAGTTGCAGTACACACTAAAAATCGAATTTACATGTTAAAAAGCTGTAAAAAAAAATGGTAAAATGAAATTTTACGCTCAGTCGCACAAAACACATGCCATAAATACAAAAACAATATAATTTGTATTATGGGCTGGGTCTACCATATGAAGTGTTGTGGTGTGGGGATAGGGGATTTAAGCCGAAGGGGCTAACTGCTGGCCAGTTAGTCAGCCAGTTAAGTTGGCAACACAACAAAACAACACACTAACTGAGTTGTTGTGGTTAATGGCTTGTAGGTGCCTTTTATTTATTTTTTTTCCAAATTCTAACTATGTATAATGTGTTGTGGGGAACAGAGGGGTGTAAGCAGTTAATGATGATAAATTTTGCTTACAATTTGTTGTGCTGGCAAAAGAGTTGAGTTAATATGGAGTCCATGAAATTGGGCAGAATAATAGGCTAAGAAGGGTTGACATTTATGTGTAGCTGTCAGGAATGTGATATTCGGCTTGCTGGAACTCAAAATAATCTTAGTTAATTTATTAAAAATTATATTTATTTCGAATTAACTAAGTGCAGAGAGTTTTGGGTACAAATTCAACAGAATTTATATGACAACTCACTATGAATTTGAAAAAAATTAGGCAAGGGAATAATATTTTATTATGATGGAATGGCATTTCTAGTCGGATTAGTTTCCATCAAACATTTCACTTTTATAACACTTATACAAGGACTAAATATTTCTATATAAGGCTTAAATAATTCTGTACGGTTTTTAATACAGTGCCCAAAATGTTTATCCTTTTAGTGCTTTTTTTTGGTGTAAATATTGCTTTATTATGAATTTCTTGTTTCCTGTTTGTAAACACTATATTTGCTGATTGTAGTGTACCCCAAATCAAGTTTGGGCTATAACTTATATGCTGTTTAGCTTGGCAAGTCTGTGCTCAAATATAGCCTGGATCTGATACCACACAGCAGTTATATAGTCGCTGTGGTAATATATCATAGGCCAAAGGAAGCCTTCAATTACCTGTGTGTTTCAGCAACTCGCATTTGCCACATTTGCCCCTAAACCAATTACTGCAAGAAAGTGTGCTATCTAAACGTATACGTAATATGTGTATACTCAACTATGTTATTTGTGTGGGTATTCATTTTATGGCCTGCTATGCGGAAACTCGAGCGCTGGAAACGTGCGTTTAATTAGAGTTTTTACATGTCATTGATTTGCCACAAGCACACAAAATATATTTTAACGTGCCACCAACGTCTTTGCACAGTTGCCCCCTCTTCGGTATGCCGCGCATAGCTGAACATTTTTGATGTGCAATTTGATTTTAGGCACTCTTAATGCCTACCGCACTTTTTGTTTAGTTTATTATTATCTAGTGAATATTTGCCAAGGCATTCGGTATTGTATGTGTGTGTGTGTGTGTGGGTGTGGCTGTGGCTGTGGGAGAGTGTAGACATAGCAGAGACCAAGTACACTACGGGATGTGGATTTAATTTGCGTATGAAAAAATTCCTTTTGCTTCGGCAGCAGGAGCAGCAGCAGTGGCAGTAACACAATTCCCCAAACGAGTTTCGAGACCTGAATGCGAGTCGAGTCCTGGCTGCTTGTTGGTTGTTTGCTTGACTGTTCGTTTGCCTCCGTGCGCAGTTGTTTAGAGGATATGCATAAGAATGCCTTGCATTTCCGTTTCAGTTGTTGTTGCTGTGATTTCCTATTTGCAGCAGCAAAAGCAGCAGTAGTAGCAGCTCCTTTGGCAGTGGCAAGTGGCATTGCTGGCGCTGAAAGTTGATTTTATGCTTTGAGCAAAGTTTCGTTGCATATTTTAAGGCTCTTTTGGCCCCATCTAACTTGGCGTTCGCACCCGGCCCCAACTCCCCACCACGTCCTCCCTTGACTACAGTTATGTATGTACTGGAACGTAAAACAATCAACTGCGATTTGTTGTAGAGCAATTGCAAAATTATGCAGCCAGCAAATGCCGCCCCCCCCTCCCGCAACCCAAGCATATTTCTCGTGCGCGGCGAGCGTTTGTCAGACGGCCAGACAGACAGACAGACAGACAGACAAACAGACAAACACTGGAGCATTTGAAATAATTTGATGTTTTTCATATTTATTAAATTTGCCTAGGGCTCTGTAGCTAGGCAAACAGTTAGCAGCAAACAGCAATAACAACAGCAATGCAAGACATACTGCCGGTAAATCAATTACACCTACCACTCAACAGCTACACACACACACACACACACACACACGTACACACACAGAACCCATTTAGCTGCTGAGTCTGTTGTGCTGAGTTCGTTGTCCGTTTGGGCCGTTTGCATGTTTTGATTCGTATCTTTAATTAGAGCGCCGCTTGAATTGATGACGGCTCGCAGTCGACGGCTTGTTTGTTGCCCATCACCAGGTAATTACCCGGCAGGAAATGCATATCCTTTGCCTCTTTCACAAACAATAAAAAAAAACACACTCACACAAACTCAACTAGTCTGTGCTGAGCACACGACTCAAAAGTGGAAATGAAAAGCTAAGCGGAAACTTTTCGACAGCTTTCTGGCGCAAATTTGTAACGTCAGGTTTGCTCAATTTGTTAAGCCCGTACATACAAGCCACCCCCCTTCCCGGGTGGCATGCTGCCCGTTAAGGGATAGCCCCATCATCATAATCAAGCATCAGCTGCTGCTCAACTTGTTTGGGTCACATCAACAGCCAACATGTCAACCTCAAAAACCGCAAAGTTGGCAAACAAGTTTTTTGTTAGCCAAAAGAAAAAGGCAAGGAAATTTGGCCCAGCTTCGATTGAAAATCAACGCACACTTACACACACAGCACATACACATACACATGTATGTGTGTGTGTGCGTGTGTGTTTGTGTGTGTGTTTGTGCTCACATTTGTTTATTTGTGAAATTTAATAAAAGGCGCACAGTGGGCTACAACTGATTGAGAAATGCCAACTTGACATGGGTTATAAATCGAAACCAGTCGGGGAGCTTTGAAGCTGAAGCTGCATTTTCAATTACCCAGAGACAGAGAAACAACAATTTTTGTCATCAAATTGAGATTTAGCTTGGCTCTGTTTATTTTCCTATTGATTTTCATTTAAAGTTTTTGCTTGGGCTAGCAACTTTGGCACGTGAAGCAATTACCAAAAACTGGCCAAGTAAAACTAATTGAATATTCGGAGCAATAATGGAGTTTGCTATATTAAAGACTCCTTGATTTTCAAATACCCGCTTGCACAAATCAAATATTTGATTTTCAATTAAAATCCACTTTACAAAATTGTAATGAAAAGAAAAGGGAAGGTTACACAATTCCGCTGCAATTACAAACCAGTGTGCAACATTTGGTGGCAGACCTGTTTAAGGGTAGATTTTTCCCGAGCGTCATTTTCAATTTACGCTTTTGATAAGCATAAAAATCACCGAGTGTTTGCCTTTAAATTTTTATGTAAACAACTTGGTGACTTGCTGCGTGTCCCCTCCCTACCGACACACTCCCGCTCACACCACATCCTAATACTACACACACACACACACACACTCACACAGACTCACACAATTTCCTGAGCCACTCACGCAATCACTTCAATGTCAAGCATCAGCAGAACTGGGAAAAACAGCTACGCTCATCAGCATATCAATGGATGCCTGTGATTTTCTTCTGCTGCTGCTGCTGCTGTGTTTTTTTTTATTCAACTTTTTTTATGCTCTCCAGTTTTAATTACAAAAGCGTCTGTTGCGGGCTCTTTTTAGCTGTTGTTTGTTGTTGTTATTGGGGGCGTTTCTAATTTTACGCTAGACAAATTTTATATGACTGAATTATGATATGAACCGTGGCCCTGAGCCCCGCTTGCGAGTCCGAGTCTGGTCCAAGTGGCCAGCTCGCTTCATAATTTAAAACCTTAAACGATTTCAACTTACCCAATAACTTTTCATACCCTGTTCCTTTTAAATCGGTCACTCAATGTTCGCAATGTGCCGCAATAGGCAGAGTAAGACATTAAATGGCTTATAAAATTCATTTAATTTTATATTACTTTTTTATTATCAAGCTGCTCTCCAAACCAGAGACTAGAAGCACCTACAAACAATCTATATACATTTTGAAAAAACAACAAATCACAAATTGGTCCTACACCAGATATAAATAGTTTAATATATATTATTTATCGTATATCAAAGACACAAGATATACTATATGAAGCGATGATCTTTTAATTATAATTATTTATATTTCATATAAAAAGATCCATTTTTTTTAAAAGTGTCATAACTCTCTTTCAGTTAATATCCAAGTTATTCAACAATATATTCATAGCGTACAGGGTGTCTAGCTGGCTTGATATATTTTTAACCAAGTCAAGTGCTTAAAGCTGTCGGCAGAAATCAGAGTGAGTGGCTTTAGTCCATGCGTACGAAGAAATAGGCCGAAAATTATGCTAAGCATATGCCGGGCCAGGCTTCAGGATGATGGTTGGTAATGACAAGGACCTCAACTGAGGCGACTTAAGAGATGAGAACGAAAACGAAAAACGAGCACGAGCGCAACGCAGTCAGCCAAAAAGGACAACAAGCTTTATTAATGTTTTATGTGTATTGTGTGCTGCATAATAAGTACTATTTTCATAAGAACAGGGGTGGCGAAGGGAAGGGGCTGGTTGGGGTGATGTCCTGACAATGTCAATTGAAATTGTTTGTCGAGACTGGGCACTGAGCGCGCGAGTCAATAAGTGGAGCTAAATAAAACTAATTAGTTCCAATGAGCAAACAGAAGCTAGCAACTCCGACGACACACCTGCAGTCGTTGAAGACAAGCATTTTTAATTAAACAGCAGCACAATGCTGGAAGGAAGCGTGGTGGTGAGAGGGATAAGATTGGGGTACAGGTGTTGCTTTGGTTAGCTAGAAGACAGGGACGGAGACAAACATAAAGACAATAAAACAAATCTCAGGCACAAAAGTATGCAATGAAAAGACTGCAATTAAAATTCAAATAACATGCAAGGCGCCAAAGTGCCAGACAAATTCTAAGGAAACCGCCAAAACACACACACACACACACATTCTAACATATCCATGCACACAAACATACACGTGCCTCGAATCACACACACACACACACTGTTTGTACAAATGTAATAAAGCTTTGGTTGGCATCCATTTCAAACTTTGCCGCATGTAGCATACTTTTCCGGGCCACCCGACGCATATTGCGTTTGCTTGTGGTAGAGCACTTGTGTGGTTACCTCTGCCTCTGAGAGGGGAACTCTCGCCGCTCCCTCTTTCCAGGCAGAACATCATCATATTCATTATTATGACAGTTGTTGTCACAATTAAAACAATAACAAAAACAAAAGTCGTAAGTTTACATGGTAATTAAATATTTTAATATGCCTGTGAGAGAGCAAGCGAACTCTCTCTCTCTCTCTCGTGTGTCTCCCCTTGCACCTATGGACTCTGTTTCTCATTTTGGGTTTTTGGTGTCTCTGCGGTGCGACTATATTCGGAGCCATGCAGCTGGTGCCAAAGACAGGCACCACCGTCAGTGGCGGTGGAGATGCTGCTGCTGCTGCTGTGGGTGGTGGTGGTCGTAATGGTGGCGACAGTGGTTGCAAATTGCCAGCCAGCAGCTTGTGACGACTATGTGTCTTTCCCTCTCCATCTGCCTCTATCTCTGTCTCTGCAAGCACAACAAAATTATAGCCATTGTGTCACAGTTGCTGCCTTAAATTTATTTATTTTTTGGTTGTACACTGCAAACAATTACAAAATACTTGCTACAGTACATAAATTGAAAAAACCACAATTGCAAAATTAAATTTAAATTTAAATTGAATTTATTTTAAATTAATCCAAATAATCCTTTAAGAATCTTAGCTCTATTGCATTGCCAACACGTTCTGTCAGTGTAATTTTAATTTTCTAATTGTCAAAGTTGTGTGTGGTATTCACATATTTTTTCACACACACAGACACACACACATCAGTCGTGTGGCAGTCAACGTCTCATCTTTTGAGTGATTTTCATCTATTCAACTGTTGCTCAAGTTTACTGCGAGTTTTCAGTTTATTCGCCACATGTGGTGGGCGGTGGGTGGAGGAGTGCGGTGCTTTGTGCTGGCATTTTGCAAATTATGCGATGCGTTTAATTACAACTTTATTTTAATATATTGTGCACCATGTCGCCGCTGTCAGAATTTGTCAAATTTATTTCGCTTCCCCCCACATCTCTCCCTCTCTTTCTACTGCTACTGCTGCTGCTGATCTTTGTGCTATTCCTGCTGCTCAACTGGCATTAATTAATTCAATTCAGGTCCTGTCAGTTCCGCAGTTGCCACCGTCGTCTTTTAATCTGATTTGAGCACGCACTTAGGCATTATTGAATTTAAACTTCTATATATGTATGTGCGTTTAGATATATATATTTATATATGCCTGTATATAAATCGAGTATTGCTTATTTCGGTTAAGTAAGACAATTCATTCAATTTGTGGCCACTAAATCAACCATAATAATAACCACAACAAATGGACGGCCGCACATAACAAAGTAAAAAAAGCAAACCAAAAAAAATCTTGTTAGAGAAAAGAGAAGAAAAGCTTTGGCAGCTAAACGAAAAACCAAGCCGCAAATTCAACGCCCAATTTGTGCCGCACTGCTGCTTCCGTTGTCAATAACAATTTACGGCAAAAAGGACAGAACAGAACAGAACTGAGAACACAGGGCCAAGCTGTCCAGGACAATAATCGAAAACAGCAGCCGGTCAGTAGAAAATATATATTTCCTTTTTCTAATATTAATAATCCGGCATACGCAACGACCAAAAACACCACTGAATCTCTATATAAGCAGAGGGGCTGCCTGGATATGGGATCCAGGCGGGAAGATGGGGCGAAGCTTGAGTTCTGTCTTGGCCATGACCAACAAATGAGCTCCGACAGGCTTGGAGGAGGCGCTCCTAATATGTCACTGTTGGTGCCAATAACAATAATAAGCAGCAAAACAAAGCCTAAAAGCTGCCAACCATAAATTCTGAGCTGCTGCTATCGAGCACTTCGGTGCAAGGGTGAGAGTTGGGAGGGGAGGGCAGAAGCAAGACACTGGCAAAGTCGTTGACAATGTCAGGCTGTGGCCTGTAAGGCAGCGGGACGACGAGAGCGACGACGACCCTTGCCAATTTCAGCTGCAAAATTTATGAAAAGTTCAATTTATTGTGCGACATTATTTTAGCACATAGTTGCTGCAGAAATATACCCTGTAGTTAATTTTGGCTAGGGCAATATTATTTGTGACAGAAACATCGTCAGCATTTGTGTACAAATACCGCTAGTAAATAATTAAAATATACCCTGCAATCAAAGCTGGCATGGGCAATATTACTAGAGCTAGAAAAATCTTCTACATTTATAATGTATCTTAATTTTGAACAACATGTATTCTTTACAAATTCTAAGCCATTTGAATTACAAAAACTGAGTTAATATTAATTAATATCTGTTAATATTACAAATTTGTCTATTCGAAATATTAATACGTAATTAAATAGGCCAAAAATAGAGTAAATTGATTTTTATATTTACTGAATTAAATTAAAAAGATATAAAGTTTCGATTGCAGGGTGTACACAGAGTCCGATTTTGAACATTGCAGCATCTTAACGATATATTATATTTTATTTAAAAACTTTATAAATTTTACTTGTGAATTACTCACACATGAAAAACGTTGGCATATCAATTTTTATGCCATACGCACACGTATTATTTTAGCATTTACATATGCGGGCACCGTTGTGGGGATGTGCGCGTGTGTGTGTGTGTGTGTATGTATGCGTGTGTGGCTCAGTAACATATGCCATAAATTGGCTGAAGTGGCCTCTCAACTTCCTTTTGCTGCTGACTTACTGCTTGTTGCCCTCATCTCTCAAGTCTGAAAACATGAAATGCTTAAGCATTATTGAAATTTTTCCTTTTCCTTTGACTCGATTTTTCTTTATTTGAGCTTTTTGCTTCTGTTCTGGTTGTTTATATGCGGGCCAGACAATAACCCACTCGGCATGGCATCAATTTAACATCAATCTATTGATATTGAATCGCACACACACTCGCACATCCACTGGCACACACACATACATCTCATATATATTTTATACCGTTCGTAAAAGTCGATTTGCATACAACTCATTTTTTTTCGTATTTTTTGTTTGTTCTACCGTTGATTTTGAAAACATTAGCAGCTAGAAGTTTGACTTGTCATTTTCTTGTAGTGCAGCTAGCAAACAACACTTTTCAATTTACGAACTTTCAACGTAGTTTTCCCAGTCGATTTAGCTTATTGTTTGGTGTGTTTGATTGATTTTCAAATAAGGCTTCAGCTGGGATTTAATAGTGTTGCTAAAGCTGCGATAACGATGATTATGGCTTTCGTTTACTTCCTATATCCATATCGTCTATATCTCACAATAATGCCCGCGCTACTTAATTGTACCTACATATGAAGACTCATTGCTCAATCCGCAGACTTACAGATAGGACTGTAGCCACGTTTGTGTGCTAACAGTTCACCCATTTTGTCTTCTCATGATAACATTTCGCTTACACGCCCCCTCCCCCTTTTGGAATCTGTTCAGAATGATAGCGCGGGTTTGGCAATAATTGCTTTGCCTTTTGATATGCTGAATCATGTAAAATAATTTCCTTATTGGCCAAAAAAGCTGGTCGCTACTTAACTTTTTGACAAAATGCTGCCACTGCCAATCTTTCTCATGGCTCTCCAGAGACTTTTTCCACAGCTCCAAACAATGACTATATACTTTCGTTTTTTCATTATCTATGTCGAACGTAAATCTGGCTTTCGGGATATGCCTTAGTTTTAATTAATGGATCTGCAATATGACGACAAAGCTTAACTAATTAATTTATTGCCGACAAACAACAGCAACAAAATACAACAAATAAACCCAAGTTGCCAGGCAAACAGCTTAATGTGATGCAATAAAAAAATAATGTGAAAACAAATTAGGAAGCTTTAAATAAAACGTTGCTAGAAATCTTTTGATGCAGAACATGAGGATATTTCAATGGTGTAAAACTCAGTATCAGACTAATCGATTTTCCGAAACAACTTCGAATTTCATAATCCAAATTCAATGGGAAGCATATCCAGAATCTAATCAAGAGTCTCACTATTTCTAGTAGGTGTATTTCTGGAAATCAGCTTATTGAGTTTCAGATGTTATCCAGCACAGTTTCAACTTTCGCTTCAGCTAAATGAGTTTCAGTTGTTTTAACTTTCGCGTCAGCTGCTATCTGTGGCTGTCATAATTTGACTTGCCGCATAACTTCCACTTTTGGGTGGGGTTGTCGCAGCAGCGACCGCCAAATGTTTTTACTATCTCCACGCTGAGCTATCACTGGGTGTCACTGGTGTCCAGTCACAGTTGCTTTGCTGCTAGCCAAGTTCTCCCCCATGTGCCAGCTGCCCTTATCCTTCCCCTGTGTGTGTGTGTTTGTCTCAGTTGGCTCAACATTACGTATACGTAACAATGCGCGCACATGACCCCTTTTGCTTGACCTCACTTATCTTACTTAGTGGTTTTAGTGCAGCGCGCACTCTCTGGCAACTTGGTAACAAAAACATTTATAGACAGCGTGCAACGCACGCCCTCCCTTCGAACGATCTGCCACCCCCTGCACGCTCTCGCTTTCTGTGCTGATATTTATGTGGCCAGCTGTTGGCATTAGTGGAACTGGCTTTTAAGGTGGCAAAATGTTGTGTGTGTCCCGCATGGCAATAATGTGGGCATGCCCCGCCCTCTGACTGCCCTTTTGTTGCTGTTGCTGTTGCCGCTGCTGCTCCTGCTGCTGTTGGCGCATTAGGTTTCAGGCCACAAAAGCTTAGGCTTTCGTCTGGCTGTCTGTCCAGCAAGAGTTTTTGTGGCTGGCCAATGGCTTTGTGTGCGTGCGTAGTTGTATGTGTTTGTGTTGTGTGTGTGTGTGTTCGGGCAATAAACTTGTCACTTGTTATTATCGTCTTAATCGTCTCGACTCGCTCAATGCCTTTGCTTTAATGTTTCCTGTTTCGCCACCTCGCCCACTCTCTCTCGCTCTCTCTCTCTCTCTCTCTCTCTGTTGCTCTTTATTCGGTTTTATGTACTGCTATATGGTTGTCCGCCTGCCTCATAATTGCTGTCATTGCAACAGTTGTCCCGGGCTAAATTGATGGAATCTTTTTTGGCAGCACTAAGCACTTACTCACTTCGGCGACCTGAATGTGTCTCCTGGACAACCTGCGACGTTGACTCGCAACGCACTTCCATAAGCTCGCACACACACACGCACAACACAAACACAAACACAAGAAAAACAGCAAAATATAGGCTCACAACTCGGGCACATTTATCAAATTGTAAATGTACCTATAATATATCGTACACTTCGCCCCTCGCACCCACTCATTCGCTCGACTGTTTTCATCTTTAAAAGTAATGCGTGCCGCGCCACGTGACAAAGTTGTGCAAATGTCCTGACTGCTTATCCCTCCACCTCCAGCTCCCCCAACACCACTCCACTTGAACACCAAACCATTACCTCTCCCGCTCTCATCTACTCACGCTCGCAGCGACGACCTTTATAATCTGGTCGCTACACGACGCTTGCTGCATAATAATAAAGAGGCAAAGTCAAAGCTCCAGACAGCAACAGCGATTTGAGAAACAATAAAACAAAGAGCAAAATGTCGCCACGCCTCCGCCTCCGCACCCCTCCCCTTCCCTAAAGTATTCTCACACAGAGCCTACTTGGGAGTCAAAGGCAAAAGGCAAAAGACATTGCATGCTTTATGACGGCAAAAACAGCGTCCAAACATTTTTGCTTTGCTTTTGATTTGCACACGTTTGAATAGAATGAGAGAGAGAGAGAGAGAGAGAGAGAGAGAGAGAGAGAGATTGTCTGTTCGTCCCACAAAGAAGAGGTGCATTCAGCACAGATTTGATGAAAGTTTTACCATGCTCTTTGTCACGATTGATTTGTCTTCGCCTGTTGTGGAATTTACTGAAACCTTTCCACACACAACGCATTTCGCATAACTTAATCGTCGAACTAAAGCCTTAGTTCGGTATGCGAATCTTATGCAAATTCGAAATGAGTATTCTTTTTCTAATATATGTTTTTTGTTCTTAACTTCTTATGTACTCTTAGAACAGATTATTTTATTTTGACAACTTTTTTTGCATTTAAATGCTTACATTTATTTCTGGCTTAAGTTTAAGCTGCCTTGGCTCTTATCATTTTCTATAAATGAATCAAAGCTTTTCTTTAACTGCAGAGTTTTTTAGATTTCACACTTTTTCTTAAAACTATTCAAGTCAACACAAAGCACAACAGAGTGGCAACTCTGTCGTCATTTTTACAGTTAAGTATGCTTTGAGTTGTAAAATGTTGTTAGTTTCTCAAACGATGCTTGCAAAGTTGTCTATTCTTTGAACAGTTTTCCCCTCTACACAGTTTTCTAAGGAGTATTCGTCGAATGCTTTTTCGAATACCTTTTCAGAGTGTTGCCACACACTCTGCAAGTATTTCAGCTATTTATCAAGCTATGACAATGCGGATTTGGAGCAGCTGAAATGCCAATAGATTTCAACTGCCTGAAATCTGCTAAACTTTAGCTCATTGTTGCTATTTTGTTGGTATTGTGTGTGTGTCTGTGTGTGTGTGTGTATAAAGCGCACTTAAACGCGACTTTGACTCCATCCCTCCCTCCGGTTACCAGGGACTTTTGCCACCCACTTGCTGACTACCTTTGTTAGCTGTTACCATTTACTATTTACCTGTTAGCTGTTGGCTGTTACCTGTTTCTTGCATTGTTTTTGCTCCTGGCGCGACTTAAGTGCTTGCCTGTTTTGCCTTTGTGCACATTTAGCTGGCAGTTGTTGTTTTTGGTGTGGTTGTTGTTGTTGTTGCTGTTTCTGTTGGTGCCATTGGCATTGGCATCCAAGTGCTAGACAAGTTCTTCTTTTAACCATTAGTCGGAAAGTGAACAACTGCCCGAAGCGTGTGCCAGCTTATAAATAACACAAATTAAACAAAACACCCGGCCAAGAAAAAAAAAACAAAAACAGGATAAAGAAAATGAAACTTTGATGCAAGCTAAAAGTTTTTTCTCTGCTTCATCATGATCATCAATATATGTATATATGTATAAACTCAATATAATTTCTGTCAAAAGTTGAAACTAATAAAAGCTCATAGAGAAGGGGGAAAAAAGAATGGCCCAGGCCTCTTAATACAAATAATAATAAAAGTTTTTTCAGACTGTTGGCTAAAGTTTATGCATTGTCTCGCAGAGCGAAAGAGAGCGCTAGAGAGATAGGGGAGGGCGGGGGAAATCCCGTTTGTGGTACACGCATCAAATATATATCATAAATATTATGACAAGCTCAATAAAATATCAAAGCCTGCTTACCGGCGCCTTTACGTGCGTAAAATGGAAGCAAAGGACGAAAACAAAAGCGACGAATAGATGAGAGAGAAATATTAAGGACTTTCGGGCGGGGGGTGGGGGGAGGGGTTGGAGGGGACGGTTTCTTGCCAATTTGGCAAGTGTCTGCACAGTTTATGGAATTGCCAGGTTGTCTACAAGATATCTCAGTACACGGGCAATCATAAATTGCACAAGGCCTAGTCGAAGGGACGGCACACAAAAGGAAGGACAATGGGTGGATTGGGGCTGTGAGGGGCTTTTTGGGGGCAGGAGACAGGCACGTGTGTTGCGTCTCATAAAGTTTGCGGCATTTTAAGCCGTAGCCCAGCTTACTTAGTAATCCCGCATAGAGAAATAATGAATGTGCTGCTCTGCCTGACGACATCTTCGTTCGTGTATCTGTAAAAAACAGATAGATAGCTGCTCACAAATATTAAGATACATATAGATTGCTAGGTGTGCCTATCTGTGTGCGTATTATGTGTGTGTCTGTGTATGGCAAATCCCCATTTAATAGAACAGGCGTGAGGCAGAAATTTGTGCAAAAATATGCTGCGGCTTATAAAATGCTGCCAACCGACCGCAAACTCAAATAGTTTTAGACCCCCAGCAGCCCCAAAGTCAACCCCGGAACCTGAAACCAGCTTCCACGCCCACCGCAGCAGCCGCAGTCGACGCAACTTTGCTGTCCTTAAGGCAGCTTGAACTTCAGTACCTATTTCCATAGCTCCTCCACCTCCGCCCCCCTTCCTCCTTCTCTCCATCATTCTGGCCACACCGCACGTGCTGACATTTTTTGGCCGCACTTTACATTATGCCCTGAAGCAAAAACTAATTATATTAAAATGTCATGTAAAATTTTTGTGGGTTGGCAGCGGTCAGAAATTGTTGTCACTGTGTTAGTTAGTTTGTTTAACACTGAAATGTTAATGTGTGTATGTGTGTGTGTGTGTGTAGATATACTGGTGTCTTCATTTTTGGGTCGCTTGTAGCGCTGACTTTGCCAAGTCAATTTTTGAGCTGGCCGAAGCCGTTTTTTTTTGTTATTGCCTGCAGCTAGCTTCGGAATTGCAAGGAATTTATGTTGATGAGCTGTGAAAAACTTTACATTTGTGCTCTGCAAACTGGGTCAGTAGATTTTCTAATCGATTTTGAAGAACATGAAGGTATACATATGGTATATATAAAGCTTATCATGCCCTTTCATGAACTCATCGTTCGATCGATTACTCCAATTGACATATCGAATGCCTGCAACCAGAGGAAAATTGTATTAGGTAGAAGTTTCGCTACTATGTTTTGCACTTAAGCTTTATTTTTGTTCAATATAATTCATAATTTATTCTGATAGCTTCTGCATTATAAATTCAATGCAAACCCTTGCTTCTTGTATAATTAATGGTAATATGTATATATACATATTTGTTAGATTCCTAACACATTTCACAATCGGATTGCAACGAATGCCGTTTATCCCATTCCTCAAACGTCCTTTTGACTGGCTTTATTGACTTGCAGATTGCTGCTGGTTAAAATTGGCATTTTTTATGCTCGACAGTTGACAGCTGATTGAGAGATCTGTAAAATAGGACGAAGCTTGGCCTAATGGCTTACCTTTTTATCGGTTCATTTAGCTCCGGCTGAAGGGTCACCGATTAGAACAGGAGCGCAGCTGTGCACAAATTGGGCCCAAAAATGTGGTGAATTTTTAAACAACATCAGTATATGCGCTTTAAACTTAATAAGCTTACTTTTTAAGTTAAAGTGAGCTTCCATGTATAAGTTGCTTTTTCTTTGGAAATTCCCGACCAACTGGTCACACTTTTAATTTTGATTAATGATTGCCGTAGAGGCCCACATCATTTATATGCCTGACTGGGCAACGCCAACCTGTCGCCTTGATGGGCCTAAAAACTTTATTCCACCATTATTTTATTTAGCTACTGATGATGGCCGGAGAGGGGGATGCAGGTTTTTGGGATGGGGACATCGCATCGATTTGCTGATTTGATGAATTGTTTAATGGGATTTTGTTGACACTTTGCGTTCGACCCAAACCCTGACAAGTGTTTGCTGCTGCTCTGCACGTCCTTTTCAATACCATGTTGCTTGTTGTGTAATTTAATTAAAAATTTACATTGCATAGTTGCAGACGTCAGGCGATATAATCACCGGCTTTTGTTCCAGGCACGAGGGAACGAAAGCGCAGCTTGTTCTCAACTTGCGTAAAGTTCATTTTTATTACTCTTTCAAGTAACATTAAAATTTAGTTGCATACACGAACCGGAGATTTGGATGGCTATAAAAACCCCAGCGTAAAACTCTGCTGCACTTTATATTTTATTTGCAGACTTCCAGAAAACCCAACCAGAGCCGAGTATCAGAAGCATTTGAGGCGTTCCGTTTCCGTTTCTTAGACTCAGCAGATTTAGCAATTCTATGCCAAAGTTGCTGCATTAAAAATACACAACGCGACTCAGGACCGAGATGCGCCGTTGTGAGGCGGGGCTTGGTGGGGCGAGACGTGGCGCGGCGCTACACGACTTGAGCAGAGTTGCAATTTGTTGGGGCCAGAGTGTTGGGTAGCAGCAAATGCAATGAATCGTTAAATTTAGCATCCTATTTCAATGCAATTGAACGAAACGAAATGTGCTGCTGATGCTGACAGGTGAATTGCAGCTGTCAGTCAACGGGACGGCAGTGAGGATTGGGTTGGGGTCATTCCTCCATCGCCTACAACGTCCCCTCCCCAAAAAATGGATATTCTTGCTGCTTCATTTCATCCATATCTCTTTTTCGTAGCTTGGGTCTTGTTAGCAAATGATTTGTCCTCAACACACATTGCCTACCCGTAGATCCAACAGCTTAGCGGCAGGAGCAGCAGCAATCTCTTAACCATTTCCCCAACCCACCCCATTCCCTTCCCTGCCACACCACTTGACTATATGCAGCCGTAAGCGTCTTCTTCGTCCAACAACCCGAAAATATTGAAAATTTTGCACAACTTTCGCCCGCACTTTGCACTTATTAAAAACTCGTACAGATGAAATAGAAAAACCTTGTTAGGAATTGCGTCGAGCAAGAGGAAGGAAGGGGGCGGCGCGCATAAATTGCCAGGCCGAGCATTCGCAGGCCCAACTTTCTGGAACTAGGGTTAGGGCTATAAAAAGCAGCTGCATACTTTACGGCGCTGAGCATATGCTGATTTTATATGCCTCCGCTCGTTTCCGCACTCACCCCTCCTCGACAATCCTTACTGTGCCTAGCCACACGAGGTCAATTTTTAGGACCATTTGGGCGTATTGGAAACAAGGCCAAAAGTTATGGCTATAATTTAACAATGTTGCAGAAAGCAGAGGCGCGTCATTGAAAAAGAGAGTTGTGTGAGAGGGGTATCCACCATGGAGATGTCAGCGAAAGTGTTGTCGAAATCGAGCTGTTATTCTGGGTTGCATACATGTGTTTTATTAAAAAACAAGAAAAGCAATTGGGTTCGAGTTGTTGGACAGCAATAACCTTGTTGCACATGACACTTGTCACATCTAATCGAAACACTTTTCTAGTTATTAAACTACGCCACTGGGGGGCAAAACGTTTTCTGAATATATTTTATAAAATCAATTCAATTTTTTTTTATACATTTACAATTTTTTCTTTCTTTTTTGCGTTATAGTAAAAATGTTAGTATTAATTTCCATATAAATTGCACGACTGCCTGAGTTGGTAATCCTATTGCTATATTTGAGTGTGTGTACGTGAGTATATGTATGTGTATATGTGTATAAGTTCACATTTCAAACGGTTGAAATCAATTTGCACATATCAACATCGAAATTGTTTGCACTATGAAGCCCAGCCCCAATATTCATTCACCCCCGCCGCCTCCCTCCCTCTCATCCACTGCTCACCACTGCGTTGCAAATTCCGAGCGTTAGTTAGAAAAATCAGCAAGAAACGTTGCACGCAAGCAAAAGTTAGCTGCATTTCAACTGTAAAGCCCGCAAACCAATCGAATCAAAAACCAAACACGATTCAGTTCCTGGTTCAGGTTCTGGCGCTATCTATGCCATCTACAAATTTCATTTGGTGGGCCTTTAATCTTTTTAACAGGCAAGCCCCCTCCCCACTCCTTTGCCTCCCGCAGAGCACAAACATAATTAAATTTATTTAAATTTTACTCTAAGCCAAGCAACAAGCAATGTTGGCAATCCAGCAAATAAACAGAAATCCCAGTTTTATTGCTGTAATGATACGATTTTTATGACTCGTCACGGAAGTGTCTCTCTCTCTCTCACTCTCTCTAGTTTCCACTCTCAATTTCTCTCTGTCTCTGTCGGTCTATCAGTCTTGGCAACGCTTCGCAATCAAATTGCTTAAGCAAACATAAAACTTTACAAAGGCGCCAAGAGACAACGCTAAAAAAATATATATGTATATGTAAAAAATGGCTGTGAATTTGCTTTGCCATCTTTTGTAATGATGAAGGACGAGCAGGAGGTGAGGCGGGGCGGAGGCTGTTAGCTGATGCTGTAGCTCATTACAGCCACAAACCAATATGCTTATTGCTGCTCGGGCTATAAAAACTGTTAACGTAAGCGTAAAATGCTTTCAAGTGCTTTGCAAATCCAGCCACGATGAGCGCTAGCAAATCATTTTCGCGAAGTGAATGAGAGCAAGAAAGTTGATGAGGGAAAATGGGGAGCGAGAGTTTGTGAGAAATCTCCATTGGGCGTTTTATAATGAGCAGCAGCAAATTTAGTTGCATTCAAGGGTATTCTTGCAAATGATTTAAACGCAAATTTAAGTGGGAATACAATTGATAGTTGCTGCTTATATTGCTGGTTAAACTTAACTTGTTAAACTTAAATTCTTTTGCGAATATTATTGTTAATTTGGAAAAAATAAAATTTCTTTTTTCTGGAAACCTAAAATGCTTTTAGGTTTTTACCAGCTTTTTTCTGCTACGTCATTACTTTAAATATATAATTTTTTTTATTAAAAAGGAAGATGGCTGTTTCTCAAATTCAATTAAGTACTTAAGAAACTAAACTTACTCCATTAGATGCAGTTTCGTTCAAAAACTGAAGCATACTCATTCCATCTGGGTTCAATTTGAAGGTTATTTATTCAGCATATTTTTAGCTTTTCTTTGGAGCTACTTTTGTTGTGACCACACTTGAGCTTTCAGAATGTCAAATCTGAAATATTTTTCTGAAATTTAGGTAGACAGTTTGACGTATGAAATTGGTCGGGACAACAGATATGGTGTTTTTCTTCTTCTTCTATTTGAAAGCCACAAATAGTACAAGTATTTTTCATTTTACTTGGCTTTTCTTTTTGTGATGTTTCTTGGTTCGGCTGAATATATTTCCCATATGCTTGCAGTGTGCAAGAGTCTGGCCGGCAACTTGTCGAGGCAAAAGTTGAACGCAAAACTTGCCAAATGATACCAAGTACAAAAACAACAAGAAGAGGGGAAAACAACAATAGCAGCTGCCTCAATGGCAACCAAATGGTCTGCATGTTTTGGCTGTGGACGCCTTGTAGCAAACTTTAAATTATTTACAATACTTGCACTTACAATGTCCTCAGATTTGTGTCCAAGGCAACAATGCAGCTCATTCACTCCCTCTCTCTCTCTCTCTCTCTTTCTCGCTTTGTGATCCGCCCTAGCTCTGTGCAAATATTATTATATACTTAGAAAAAAAATATACTTAGATATATAAATTCTGTTCTTTAACCTGCGCCATTTGGTTTTGCTTGCTTTGGAATTCTGCCTGCCTTTGGGTTTAACAGAGTTCCAACATCTGCACAAAAAGCTGAAAAGTTTTAGTGTCCGCTCGGAACAGAAAGGGAATACCATTGTTGTGGCATAAATCTTAAATAACTGAGCAAAAGATTGATCACTTATTCGCTTAAAATATTTAAACATTTCTGTTAAAATGTATTTCTTAGTCCAGTAAGTGCATCACTGCTTTACTTGCCACTATTGTCATGTTATTGGTTCTAGTTTGTAGCAGTATTTAAATATATTTTAAAATGTACATTAAATTGGCTTCTCACATTTCTATTAGAAATCATCTTTAAGCAAACCATATATTGATTACGTATCAATCTTATTCATATAACTATTTAAGTCAATTTAAGTATTTGTATAGATTTCTTTAATCTGCTAGTTATATTTAAGGTTTAAATCTTAGTATTATAAATCAATAACAAATCAAGTAACAACAAAAGAAAATCGATAGCAAGAAAACAAACGCGTCAATCTTAATCGAAAAATTCGTGTCTTTGCGCTTCGTGGCAATATCCGTTAATATTAATCCGCCGTTACATTTACAGATGCAAATTTTTCGGAGTTTCCTTATATACAATATCTGACACGTAAGTTTTGGTTGAAAAGCGACTTCCGCAGCAACCAATCGCGGTTACCAATAATCAAAATAACAGTTATGTACGAATTTCACTTAAACATTCAATTTAAATAAAAAAACATAAATCGAATTGCTATGCTGGGTAAACAACTTTACTCCAGGACAAAGGCGGCGGCAAAACGACAGGACAACTGGCTAGGGGTACCGACGAGGCTGTGTGCTGGTGGAGGCATTTGCTGTACAAACGATGCACATGACAATATTTTTGCTGCTTGCTTAACGTTTCGTGATTTTTACCAGATTTTTAATGCCACACACACCCACACATATCCAAACAGCTTCCTGTTCGTATCTCTTTCTGTGTGTGTGCAGCACGTACGCAGTTCTCTCTGTCTCACTCTCTAGGTATATATGTGTGTGTGTGTGTGTGAGTCGCAAACAACATGCGACGTTGTATTGACAGCATATTGTGACAAATATGTAAAAAAAAAACGTAAATCTACAAAACACACAAGCGCAAAATAAATCGAATTCCCGCAATGCAAAAATGCTTCTTTTTTTTAATAGCCCAGTGACCACTGCTGTAAAGTTGAACTTTAAAGGACCATAAGCCTTTTTCCAGTAGTTTTTCATCATTAAATTGTGGCTGATTACTTTTGCGATAACACAAGAAAAATTGTAAGTTTCTATTTGCTATCCGTAAATTGAAACCTGGGCTGTCACTAAATTCTCTTATGTGTATCTAAATTATAGCCTTACTACTTCACAAGCTAAATACTCAAGTTAACTCAATCAAAAAAGAATTTTTACCTACTTTGCCATCGCTAGTCCTGGTCTTAAAGTCGATAGGAAATTCTGTTATTGACCATTGCTTGGCTGTTCTTTTATGCACTTCACAGATCCACCGGAGATCATCAGGAAGCCGCAGAATCAGGGTGTGCGTGTTGGAGGCGTGGCCAGTTTCTATTGTGCGGCACGCGGCGATCCGCCGCCATCGATAGTTTGGCGCAAGAACGCCAAAAAAGTATCGGGTGAGTAAATGGACCCTCAACCTAAATGCCAGCTCCTAATTTCCTTACTCACACACACGCAGGCACTCAATCGCGTTACACGGTGCTGGAGCAGCCTGGTGGTATCTCCATATTACGCATTGAACCCGTTCGAGCTGGGCGCGATGATGCGCCCTACGAGTGCGTGGCGGAGAACGGGGTGGGCGATGCCGTATCCGCAGTTGCAACTTTAACCATCTATGAAGGTAAGTGGCAACCGATCCCATCTATTCGTATGTGTGTATGGCCAATTGCAGGCGTCCTAATTGAAGCTGCAGTCGTAGAACGTGGTCGGAGGATGCCTTCGGCTGGGGTTGGGTGGTGTGTGCAGAATTGTAGAAAAGTTTTAGCGTAATGTAAGCAAAGTTCATACATTGATTTTGAATTAAAACTGGGTGAAGAACTTTACATGCCTTGGCGTAGTAGCAACTTTTGCCACACCACATAAACCCACACTCATCCACGCCCTCATCATCATCCCCCTTCTCTGGGCCACCCCTGAGATAACTGCCTGCTGCAAAGTTGTTTGCCAGCTTGTTTGTGTGGCTTAAATTACTTGCCAAAATTTACTTTTGCTTATTTACAACTGTGCAAAGGATAAAGTTTTTAGCCTAAGCCTAATCAAGTCTATGCCAAATAGCTATACACAGTCATAAGGGGGAGGGCGTGGTGGGGCAGGCTGCTCACTTACTTGGCACCGGCAATTGAACTAATTTGCTTAAACTGAGCGCACAGCCTGCCAACAAAAAGTATTTATATTTTTGCACTAAATTATAAACAGCTAAAAGTGCCTTCCCCATGCAAATCAATAACAAAGCAAAAACAAAGCATGAGTTCTGAATTTTCATAACTTTTGCCGGCTTCACCAAATTTTAATGAGCTTTAAGTAGCCTACGTCTTATTAAGTGTGCAATTAACTCGTAAAAATTAATCGCCTGCAACTACTACACTACTACAAAATTTGGCAAAATAAAACTTGTAGTTGGGAAAAGTTGAAAAGTTTCAACTGATTGACTTGTGGATTTATTAGTAAGGCAATTTGGTGTACCATAAACTTATAATTTGACGAAGAAAAAAAAACCAAAAATTGTATATCTTGTGTATCTTAAAACTTGAAGATTCTCATCAGCATATTTATTGTTTGGTTATTAAAGTTTATCAAAGTCATAACAAAGTTTTAATAAAGTTGCTCATACTAGAATAAACCTATTTTCCAAACGCTATTAATTCAGAGTAAACAATTAGTAAATCCTGAAAACATGGGGGGACCTCTGTCAAAAATAAAATAGTAATAGTCATGTATAATTTACTTGATAATTTTGCCTTGACTGTAAGATCTCAACGATTTATTAATATGGATATGCAAAGGTTTCTCGATTATCCGAAAATGTTACGCAAATATTTATACTTTGAATTTGTTTAGCTCCAAAATGTTGTTATAGTCATTATTTCTGCTCAATTTTAGTTTTTTGATTTGTGTGTGTTTTGCTGTGGCAGCCATTTTGTAAACGGAAAATAATTATCACCTATAAGGTAAAAATGTATGCAAGCCGCGTATGAGTAATGTGCGGTAGTTTATGGCGAGACTGCAACTTATAATTTACTACTACTGTCTACGGGTTGTTTGCGACTTGTTTGTTGTTATTGTTATAGTTGTGGTTCTTTATGGTGCGGGTGAGATTTGGGTTGGTTCTCGTAGCCCCACACAATGTGTGAAAATTGCACGTGCCCAGGTGTAAAAACATATTTTGGTTGATATACACACACACATTCACACAGGTTTTTGCATTTTTAGTTGTTAATTATGCCAGTTGATTATGCTTGTGCACCCTGGCGCCAGGTAATTGGTGGTGCATTTGATTTGTGGCGGCTTGTAACGCTTCTGGCTGTAGCCGTCCCCATATACGATATGGTAGCACAGCCCACAAAATGAGGGAAGTAATTAGTGTAGTTTAGCAGGGACTACAAGCTAGCGATTGAAGGTAAAAGTGGCCTCATTTCTCATTCACCATACATATGTCGACAGTTTGTGGGCGGAAAATTGTTATCTACATTGATACATATTTTAGGCAACTATATACTGATTTTTATTATAATATTATTTTTAATCTTCTCGTATTTTATTCATCACCGCTGAGGCTTCCAAATCTATCCTTAGTCTTTTTTCCTTTTTTTTTTTTGTAGAAAGTTCACTTTGCTTATTGCCGCAAATATATCATCATACAGTAGGAAGTTTTTATTTTGCCATGCCAGCACTTAGCCCCATGTTTATCCATCATCTTTGTATATAGCCGTGCTATAATATGTATATATGTATCTCATATAACTCACCTGCAGCTGCACAAACCCCAGCAGTCTTAACAATTAATTGCTTTATGTTGCTGTACCCGGAGGTTGAGGCATGTTGTGATATTTATATCGTCCTTATACACTAACTTCAGGTATTAACTTAATGGAACAAATCTTGGCGAACAAAAAATTTCAAATTTTGATTTGGTGAACCGATTCGAAAGTTGGCTTCTGTGTCGGCTTTAGATTTTGGGAACTTTTCACGGATAGTCGGCTGATGTTTGCCATGTCGGCTTCTGGGTCATATTAAATTTATAAGCTGACCATAATCCAGTTGAAAGCACATATATACATACATAAATATATATACATATAGATATATATATATATGCATTAATATTACAATTAATAGATATGTATTGCAATTTAAGGTTTTTGTTTTCTCCATTTTAAAGATATCTTTATATCATTAATTCTCTCGTATAATCTATGTAAGGGTATACAAGCTACTATTTAACCTAGCCCAACTCTATATACTTTTATTTTTTCGCTTTCGCTTGTTGGGTTAAAGTTTTTGGTGTGATAAATCTCAATGTAAAATTTGCAAGCAAACACACACACACACACACACATACACATGCATATATGTATATATACAAACACGCAGACCTGCACAGCAGGCAGCAACGCGTTAAAATAAATGCTCCAATGCCAATAAATGCACAGTGACACGCCCACATGTATGCAGACGAAGTGGAAAAGGGGGCGTGGGAGTGGAGAAGAGTTGCCAGATCCGGCAAGTCGGCGCCAAGCACGTTTGAGCTTCACGTGGAAGCATTTTTAATCAAAATTCCCAACAGGCTAAAGCAACGCGAGATCAAAAACACTTGCAACGATATGTGTGATACAGTATGTCTAGGTGTGGGTGGGTGTGTGTCTGTTTTGGTGTTGGTGTTGGTGTTGGTACTGCTCTTGTTGCTCTTATTACAACTCACCACAAAGCCGCCATTGCCACCTTGTGAACACACACACACTCGCACACTTACACACCTGAAGGAGTCAGCCTTGTCGGATGGATTGCAACACCTGCACATAACGTGACTCTGACTCTGCAGCTGGCGATATCTCAGATGCCTGCATAGTGGGCGTGGCAGCTGCAGTAAATCCGTTAGCTTGCAGTTTTATGCACTACCAAACAAAAGAAAAGTAAAAAATAAAAGGCACAAACCACCAACTCACCAGCAAACCAGGAGCAAACCACTTACAACACGGCAGCAGCAGCGACGACGACACTTGCAAATTTTTTGACATTTGTTTTATGCAAATATCGAAATAAAGATTAGTCCGCGCATCGTTGCAACGCAAAGGGATATCTCACATATGCCGCCCACCCCCCGACTCACGACCAGCACGGCAGATAAATATTCTTTGTGGGCGTGGCACAGACACTCGCCTCTACCCCCGTTTTGGGTAGGTGACTATGTGGCTGTGTTGTGTGTATTTATGTGAGAATCGTTTAACTAACTGGCGGTGTTAGCCGCTGCGATTTAGTGCTAATGTGGAACGGAGCATCCTCTCATACCTCATACACCTACCTCTCCGCCCCAAGCCCTGCAGCTTGGCTAGCGCGAAAATTTACTGTTTACAATTTGTTGGCTGATTGCTTGCGCTTTACTAAATTTATTGCATGCTATATTTATTTTGTTGCTACCCCTTTTTCAACCGCCATAGCCTTTTTCTCAGTGTGTGTGCAGTTTTATCTCGTTGCTTATTTATTATAATACCAACCGTGCTGCATTATTACTTTCGTATTACTACTATAAAAGATACAAATATATTTGAGTTTCCGTCATTGTTTACTTGATGTGATACACAATTTTAATAAAGTGAACAACAAAATAATGGTAAAAGGGGGAGCTTAGGCTAGAAAACGTAGAATTATTGCTTGCTATTAAAAAATAAACGTTAATCATAAAAGTTCTTAAAGCTTGTTCTTAATATATTTTTTTAGAGAGACTTTTAATTTTCTTTGAGAAAACGTTATGTATTTATTTCAAATCAAAAAATAAGGAATTTTAGAAAGTTGTGTAAGTAAAAGATGATCTCTGAAAGCTTTCACTAAAATATTAATTAATTCCAAGTCTCTTATTGCCTTTTTAATCAATACAATGCCCAAGTCTAGACATATATTTTCAGCCAGTATTCCATTGTGTTTTGTAAATTGCATTATTTGTGCAAATCTGCGTCGCAGTCACGCACAAGAGCCAAACAATTTGCTTAACAGCGGTGCGCCACCGGCTCCAACATCACCCAGCCACAACTGGCAGCCGAGCAAATACTTTGGCCTGAAAAGCTGGCCGACGCGTTGGCGCAAATAAATTATATTAATTGCCAGCAAGCCAAAAAACCAAAACAAAATAATAAAAAAAAAATACCGTCAAAGTCTTTTTGTCGAGATTCATTAATCTCACTTTATAGTAATAAGCGGCTTTGGTGGTTACGGTTAGGTTTCATTTGGGTGGGTATGGAGCTTACCTACGACCATTCGTAGGGCTTGATTAAAAAGGCCCCCAGGACTCTGTTGGTCTCCCACTCTCTCTCTCTGAATCCTTTTCTCTATCCTCCCTGTTTCTCTCTCTTTTTAACAGCTGCCTGTGCACTTGTTGCAAAGTCAAATGGCAAGTCGCAGTTAGGGGGCTGAGCAAAAACTTTATCCTTGCCATTTGCAGTGACCGCCCGCTGCGCAGCATTGCCTCGTTTCCCATTTTCCGTATAGTTCATACTGCTGCTGCTTAGGTTTGTTCAACAGACAAACATTGACAATACACTGGGCGCGTTTAACTGGCCAAAGGACTAACTGGGCGAAATCAAGGACCAAATTGGGTCCTGTGGCAGCCACTTGGCGCCGCTTGCCGTTTGCCGTTTGCGGCTGCCTAAAAAGTCATATTAATAATGAAAATTGTACAGTAGCGAAAAGTTTAAATGGGAAATTTTTGCAGCCAAGTAAGTAGTATGCCGCTGCTGCAGATTCAGTCAGCCCTGCAGCAATGCAGTGGCGCCAAGCTGTGTGCCCAGCATCCAAAAAGAGAACGAGCTGGACGGAGGGAGTGGCACAACGAAGTGTGTGTGTACATGAAAGTTATTGGGCTTAGAGCGCTTTGCGCTTAATATATATGATATATACCAGAGAACGGGGTAGCGAGGACTGGTGTACTTAAACTTAAAATAAAGCTGCAACATGAAGTAAAACAAAGTTATGCTAATAATATGTATATGTAGCTGTATTCAAAGCTAGCTGCTGCTGTACATCCAACATTATGATAACGACAAGGAATTTGTTAAATATTTGCCGCATTCGTTGAACCCAACCTCTAATAAAGCTGGCATTTAGGAATTTTTCTCAGTTATTGTTGACAAAAGGCCAAGGTATTGAAATGAACATAATGCTGGTCAAGTTCAAGTAAAAGTTGTGCAATCACTTGTGGCTGATAAGCTCATGATAACGACATGGAAACTTGCTGACAATTTTGTGTAATGCAAACTTTCCGTTCATTTAATGAATTTCCTTCAAGTTTTCCCATTCATACAATAACTCATGACAACTTAACAGTTCATATATCATTCGAAAATCATTAAATGCTCACTTAAATTTCATTTGACTTATGCTAACAGAAATTCAAGTGTCTAGCTAAATTGCCAAAAGATATATATGCCACATGTATATATATGTACATATGAGTGTAGCAATAACTAAGCTCTGACTTGTTGGCATGTGGCTTGGAGGAAGGGAGAGAGGGAGGTAGCTGCTTGTCTCGCGTGTGCAACCGCACGTAACTATCAAAGCGACTTCGTCGCCAGCCAACGTCTTAAATTGAGTAACAGAGCACAGAGTGCTGCCACAGAAATATCATGTAATGGAGACCTGAGTCAGCGGCAGCCATAGAGAAACTTGGCCAGAAAGTTGTTGCAAAGAAAATCGAAAAAAATTGATAGCAAGATTGATCTAAAAAAAGAATATAGTAGAAGCAGAGAACTTATGTTCTGTTTGAGGTTTAGTGAAAATTAAAATTGATGCGCATCAAAATGAAAATTGGGCATTAATCACAGGAAAATATGTTTATCAAGATACGCTATTTACCTTTTATGTAATATTAACAAGGGTGTGCTGAGAAATTAGATGCGAACTGTATGTGGTTATCCCAAAGAAACCCAATCTTTTTGGCTTTCTTGAATTTCATTTAAGTTTATTGTTATTATTCTTAGTAAGAGCATTTTATATTCAATGTAGCCAGTGCACAATAACTCATATGGCAGCCGCCTGCCCATCAATAGACGCTCACTACAGACCCCCAGTAACAAAATCCCCGCAGCCATCCTGTCTTTGTCTGCTGCATGCCAAGTAAGTGCAAAGTTTGTACGGTATTAAAGTTTCCAATGTAATGACGTTAAATAAAATTGGAAGCGACTTCAAAAAATTGAACTTATATTGGCTTCCAAAAAAAGTGAAATTACATTTTGTACATGCAGCACAGTGCGGGGATTGTGTATACTAGATATCTGGTGTGCATGTAGAGGTTAAGGAGAATGCCATGTTTTACATTTGCCACATGCAATATTTCATGCTAGTTTTCCTCAATCTCCCTTCCCTCCCCACTTGAATGAAGTGGAGTTCATCATCATAACAGCAAACGATGCGCTGTGCAAGTGCAGCCGCAAAACTCGTTTGAGAAACGTTTTTGACGCATTGCAGTGTGGCCACCAAAATGGATTTGATGACTATGCCCGGGCATTTAGATAGGACGCCAGAGAGTGAGTGAGAGGATGTGTGTGCGAGAGAGAGAGATAGGAAGTGAAATATATGCGAGAGCAGCACAACATTTTCTGCTAAATAGTTGGCATTAGGAATTAGACTTGGTCCATGGGCTTAACGATAAATTGAAACAATTTATGGCTGGGAACTGAGGAATTATATGAGACTTTATTGCTAGGCAGGGCTAAGCTGCCTTGGACTTAATGTGTATGTCCGGCACGAGCTCCAAGCGATGTTTATCTGGTGTGGCGATAAGCTAGCTGCAATTAATGAACATTAATGCTAAGAAATTTTCGATGTTTCATTTTAAGGTGATGCTTAGCGGAAAAGATTCAAGAAAATGCAGTCGAACCATTTTAATTTATTTTTAAATGCTATCAACCTTGCTTTGTTGGTTTCTGTAGTTCATTTCATTTTTCATTGAAATCATATTTTTGTGTAAATGTAAACCAGATGTAATCATATTTGGAGTTGTTTTGGATTCAAATTTTGTGGCAAAAAGATAATAAAGATAGAATTTCAAAGAAATGAGAGTCCTGGCTTAGAAGCATGCTATTAGTTTTTTCATTTCGCATATGGTTTTTATCCTATAATACTTTGATCTAATGCAGTTCATACATGCTAAAGCTTAGTCCACAATGCTCCCTACTTTTGGTAGGCCTTATGAAACTGCCATGTGAGATATATAAGAATGTCGTTTCATTGTGCACACAATGCCTGCTCAAGCATAATCGCACACACATACACTGGCATGCATTTGTGTGTGTTATGCGTTGTTTTTTGACAAATTCTTAAAGCATACTTTTGTGGGCGCGTCGCCTATTGTTTGGTTTTAGCTTTGGCTCTGCCCTCACTCATTTTGCGTCGCTTTGTTTGCCAACTGCATGGCCGAGTGGCCTTTGTTGTTTTGAAGCAAACACAGTCAGAACAGCAACGGCAGATGCAGCAGATTTTGCTTTTAGTTTCCTCATTTTTTTTAATAATAAATGTCCAATGCATACGACTTTAAAATTAAACTGAAGAATCTAGTTGAGACACTTTTGAAATATATTTTCTGTAATTTGACTGAGAGTCGAAATGCCTATAACCTTATCAACGATATTTCCATTTTTGATACACACACACACACACATCCACACATCGTTGCTGTCTCACAGGCAAATTAGATTGACTGATGGATGTGGGTTTTCCGTGTGGAGGCAACTCACTCCTCACCTTGACACGCCAGCAAGAACGACAGCAACAGAAGCACTTGCCCTGACATACGATGCCACTTGAGAGATATGTCTTTGTTTCACTCTTAACATTTATGTTCTCCTTTTGTTTGGTTATATGTTTATTTGTTTCGTCTCTGTTTGCCTTTTGATATCTCAACTTAGCGTGCGGCTTAGCTTCGTATTGTAAATCGGGGCAATTCATTCAGCGGGGTGTGTGTTTATTTTTGGCATTGGTGGGGTGGTTTTGAGAGTTCTTGTCACATGATATCTTGCGCATTGTGGTTGTTTATTTATTTTTTTCATTACACGTGTAACAAAGTTTTGCATTTGCTTTGAGCTTGTCTCACGCATTAAAAAGTCAGCAAACAAAAAAGGCTCAGCAACATATATCTGTTTTTTTCCTGTTGTTTTTTCTTTATCATTTTTTGTTTATTTGAGTTTTACTTATCTGACTGGGTGTGACTGTCAGGGGTTGTGCCCTCGGGTTATGCGGGGTCATCCTTGTCAACCAGTTGACATGTGGCATAAATCGCGTACGGAAAATTGAAAGGCGTTGCCAGTGAAGCGCTTGTATGCAGACAGAAATTCCAATAAAATGCTGAAAAATGGTTGAGTATGTGTTAAAATTTATGTAAGTTGGATATGCACACTCCCTTAAATTAAATGAAATGAAAGAAATGTAAAAATTTCCTAAAAATTTATAAATTCTTCACAGAAATGAAAAAACCTCCATCTGTGCTATTTTTTTAAAAATTAAATATCCGACAAACTGTTGATATGGTATATTAATCACTGTTCAGTCTTAGTTAAAGAACTAACAACTTGGCAATTTCTCTTTTTCGTTCTATCTAAAATATAAATTATAGTATAAAAATGTAAGCCCAATCCCAAAAAACAAATTTTAAGAGCAAGAAAACGCAACTGAGAACTCTGCTGGCTTATAAAAACAGCTTCCACCTCATTTCCTTCCCACTTGTCTCTCTCTTTCAATGGCTAGATTCCTTCTGCAACTTTCACTTTCCAGATAAAAAAATGCATTTATCTTCGAACCTCCCAACATGCTGAACTTTCCAAAAGAAAGAAGGAGAATAAAAGTAAAAATGCTATCAGTGAAAGTAAAAATTAGTTTATATGTCAGATTTATCAGTTAGGGGAGAATTTCGCTTAGTTCAGCATATTTCCAGATATTAAGCTGATGTGTTTTGCCTGATTAAACAAAGTGTTAAATGAGCTGCAAAAAAGGTATACGCGCTTTGACCAACTCTGGACAACGGCCATAAAAACGGAAAAGGGCAGCAAAAATGCCAGCTATTTGTGTGTTGTTGTTGCTTTTATCACATATGAAATATCGCATAAACTAAAGCAAAATGTCAAACTTGTAGTCAGAGCGCAAATGTCAAAAGGGTTGACAGCGCATCAGCGGGGTTATGGGCGGGGCTTGGTTTCGCATGATTTACGACGGTCTATCAAAAATGGCGTCGCACAAAAGTATGCTTCACTTTTTTACACTTGTTGTTTTGTGTAATGCAATGCACAAAGCGAAGCAAAGCGGCGGCTGTTAAAAGTTAATCAGTTGTTGTTGTGGTTCTTGTTGTTGGTGCCAGATGAAAAATGGCTCAAATGCTTGGCTGACATTTCATTAAAATTAAAAAAAAATAGAACGAATGCCAGAAAGCGGGAGTTGAGAGCGACAGCATTGCCAACACTTACACAGTCAATTGCGCAAATCTCAGACGCAGCTGAAGATGCAAATGGAAGAATAAAATTTAAAAGAGATAGCAGTATATGAAGGGAATATTTTATTTTTTGGTACTGTGCCCATATATCCTATGTATATCCTGCAGCTCGATTATAATTTAATCTAGTGTGGTATGTGTGACAAACTCACGATGTGCATGCGACGTGACACAGCCACCATTTTTCACAGCATTCCACTCTGCATATGCCACAATAGCTCAGTGTGGTGAGGTGAGGTGAAGGGGCGGTGGATGTAAGACACAGGCGGGGTGAGCGCAAGCAATGGCACAATGACAAGGACCTGCAATGTGGCATGTGGCGAAATAGAAGTGTCTGTCATTTTTATAAATAACATTTGCCATATGTGCGACTACGAGTACGAGTGTGTGTGAGTATGTATGCGTATATATGTGTGTGTGTATGTGTGTGTAACAATTCTGGCAGTGTGTCATTGCCACTACAATCTAAAAACAAATGACAAAAATGTCAACAATTTGGTGCTGTTCGCATTGTCATAACGACGAGAAGCAACGACCCGTGCGCTGACTTTTTGCCGCTAGTGTGCTTTTTATAAATACCAATAAATATTTGCAAATTCCAACACCAAGAGAAATGCGTCGCACAATTAAAGTAATTGCTGGGCTGGGAGAAAGGAATTCCAGCTCTCTGCCGTTGTTGTAGTTTTGTCATTAAGCCTGCAATTAAGCCATTTATGCCAAGGCAGCACAAAAATGTTAAGCACTTGCCAGCCAGTCAACCAACGGACCAACAAACCAACCAAGTCATTCAGTTAACTTGGCCTGAACTTGAGTTTCGCTTATTGCGGGCTAATTAAAGCCGCTTAAAGGCAAAACTTCAACCTTCAATGATGATGATGATGATGATGATGATGATTGTAAGTAGTGGTAAGAGCTTTCTGCTTTTGGCCTAGTCAGCAGCATTGTTTTTGGAATGTAAGCACATTCTTGGGTCTGTCAATACCGTTTGACTGTGTTCAGCTAATGAGTGTTATTCATGAAAAGGTAATCATTCAAGTTCAACATTGTAATTCTAATGACCAAAATAAGTTTTGACCCAAGCAAATCAACACAAAATTTAATATTAGAAGTAACATATTTATATATGTATCTCTTGAAAATTCTTGTGGATTCATAATGATATTCCTAGTAACCTACTTAGTAACAAATTCTTTTGACTAGTCTGTCATTATAGCGCATTCTCTCACCTTAAAGTGTATTAGCTTTGTGTAATTTAAATTCAGACACTACTACCTGCTCGGCTTTGCCTTAATAACAATTAATTTTCCAAAGCATACTTGAAACTTTTCGACACCAAGGCAAACAACGAACTCCCTTAGATTTCAAAGCTAGCCGGCACAATTTGACTACGCTGCATTACCATACTTTTCCGATTATACCAAGAACAACTTATGCCAAACGCTTTGCCCGGCCAACTGAGCAGCAGCAGCCCCAACAACAATTGAACAAAATGCAAGCCGCTTAAAAACCTTCCGCTCATTATAAAACGCAGCGCCGCACATCAACATCATCTGCTGCTGATGCCCCTGCTGTGGCATGCCTCGTAGGGGCTCCACAGTGCAACAACAGCAGGCTCCATGCAACGTTGCAACACATTGTGCTTTTCATATTTTTGCACAATGAACGCCGCTAGCCTTGAGCCAGCTGCAGACCTCAACTCAACCCCGTAAACACCCCTTCCGCTGCTTTTGCTTCTGCTACTGATGCTGGTGCTGCTGTTGCTGTTGTTGCTGTTGCCCTGTGCAACTGTCGCTGTCACTGGCTGCTAAGTCAACCCGACCAAAAACCCCGGCACAGCACCTCGCTCCGTTGCAGCCCATCATCTGCTTACAATTAACCTCAAAAATGAGTTTCCATTAAAAATGCCCCAGAGTCATCGATGTGTCCTGGGCGCGTGTGTATTGTATGCGTGTGTGTGGCTTGCAACATTTACTTCTTTTTTGCCTGCAGCGGCTACTGTTGCTGCTACTGCTACAGCTTGCATTGTCCATCTTCATCTCTGCCTCCGCCGCCTCTGTTTGCGGCAACTTTACGACAACGCCACGTGACGTATGTTGAGCTGTCAGTTGTGTTTAATGTGCTGCAATCTTCCATAGTTCTTCTTCATCTCATTGTTCTTGTTGTTTGTTTTTTTTTTTGTGTCCTTTTCTTGTTGGCTTTTCCATTTTTCCACGCTTGCTTCTTGCGGCTTAAGCATGCAATTTTCAGCAAAAAAAAATCAAAAACAGAAATAATATATAAATAACAAAATTGAAGTTTGCATTGTTGATACGTATTAGATAAACTACTAAAAGATAAAGCCAGCTAAGTCCAAACTTGATCTTTTTGCTGATGTCTTTGTGTCGGAACTAAGCTCTGAATATAAAAGATTCGTAGGGCAATTGTAAAACTTTTTATTTAGACTACAAGAGGGGAAAGATAAACTTTTAAGTTACAAATCTATCGAATGCAAAGTGATTTTTAGTTTTTATTGTGCATTGCGCATTTAACCTTTTTGAGATAAATATTTGTTCGATTGTGAACAAATATTTCTATTCATTGGTTGGACATCAATTGGGAATATTGTTTTCAATCTGGTTCGATTTCTTTATATGATGGTTTTTAGCTTGCTTACTTAAAGTTCAAAATGTATATAAATATTTATTTTGTAGTCAATATAATATCTTTAATTGACTCTTTAACTGGCAATTACTCCAAATTCAACCCATCCCTTACACCCTAACTAGGGTAACCCTTCTATCAAATGCCAGTCATCACGTACTACGAGTTGCTAGGTTTTTTGCTGAAACTTGATGTCTCGAATGCAGTCGCTGCTTTTTCATCTCTAGAGTCCTTTTTTGCTCATCCATTTAATGGCGCTGTCTTTAGGGCTGTGGCTGGCAGTAAATTAATAATTCTACGACCTTAGCTGGCAAACAATTTAAATTTCTTTTGCCGTGGCAAAAACAATTAGACGCTCGATCACACTAATTGCTGCTGCATTAATCTATTGATTCGACACTTACACACTCCCCACCCGAAGCACACTCACACACGCAGAGCAAACACACTCATATGAGCACGTCCCTTCGTTGTGGGAGTGTGGCGGAGTCTTGACCATTTTAAATTGAATTTTAAATTAATAAACGTTGCGGTTGCATCAAGAATTACAAATTTATACGCGTCGTGGTTGCTATCGTCGTTGATGCAATTGTTGTTTCTGTTGCTGCCGTTGTGGTTGTGGGCATCGTTGTTCTCGTTGGTTCCTGTCGTGCGCCAGGCATTGTGGCTAAATCTATGCACATTTTTTTTAGTCGCTTGGCCTTCTTCTATATTATGTTTCCTTTTCTCTGCATACCCTATAAACTGTTTTGTGTGCTGGGAGTTTTGCCAGTGGATTGGATGGATTGGAAGTAGATAAGATATATCGTAGATATAGTTTAACATTAAATAAAATGTATCGAGGACTAACTTCGCTCTATCGATTCCTACAGGATATCTGTGAGTTGCATATGCCTCACCGCAGTGGAGTTCACTTAATTCTTTTGTTGCATATAAATCTTGGTTTTGCCGACTCGTTTTTCCTTGCCACAGCCTTGCATGGCGGTTTGCATTTCTCTTCTTTTCTTCACATATTTTTTGTATCGCTTTCTTTTTGTTGTCTTGTTTTGTTTGTTATGTTTTGCTTTTGTGGTTTTAATTCTATTTTCACTATAAATTGTTTCGGTGCGCTAACATTTTACAAGGCGGCAAACTGGGTGAGTGCTGTGTGGTGGGTGGATCGTGAAGCGTGCGGCGTTTTACAGTTGGCTGCTGCCCGTATCCGTCCGTACGTCTTGTGAGTCCGGTGTGGCATGCAACTAATTACATTTGCATATCTATGGCGAAGTGGAAATACGGCGCAGCCGATAGAAGCCCTAAAACTCATCTTAGTCTTAGCCAGAAGCGATGGCAGTCAACTGCAGTTGCCCACAAAATAAAATAGAAAGAAAACTGTTTTGTGGCGCCAAACATCAAACTGCGCACCGACTGTCGTCAGTCGCACAATCATCATAATTATAAACTTTTGGTAGTATTGTTTACGCATCTGCCTTATGTCTATATAATGAGCAAACGCAACAACAATAATCTGAACAACAATCGACCAAACTTTGTCGCTCGCCAAAGCAAGCAATTAAATATGCACTTGGCGACTGGACTTCATTTTGTTGTATTTGCTTCTCTTGTCTGATTTTTATATGCAGCTGGACACGCCCATAAGCACGACTGCTTTTGTTGCGCTGCGTTGAGCATTTCGTTAATTAAACTATAATTAATTTAAGAAAAAACCAAAGGAAAAAAAATTGAATTTACCAAGCAAAGGATAACTCATCTCCCAACTCTCTTTGTTTGCTGTGCATTTGTTGTGCCAACAGCTTAATGTTGTTGTCGTATCCTTGGTTTAGTACTAGTTGGTGTTGTTGCTGGCATTTTCAATTAATTGTGTGCCACTTACCAAGTGGCTCATGCGCCAAGTGTGCATCAGACGCAGCATTCAAATCATATCACCTCCCCACATCAACCCCCTAAAGTGAATAGAATGAGTGAACTTTTTATATTCATATTTATTTTTTAAGTGGTTCAGAACTTTATTGAGTGCTTAGTTAAACGTGGGTCTCTGTACAATTTATAAAAAAATGGGTCACAACTTTTTTAGGCAATAAATAAAGCTGATTCCAACGTTATAAGTCGATAATTTATTGAATTAAACAGTTTGTTAGCTTCTATGACCAATAAGAAATGGATATGGTCGATAATTTCGATGGATTATATTTATACAAAAATAGATATATGACCTTTTCGACTTCAAATCAAATTTAATAAGCTTCAAAGGAAAGTGAAAGCAAAAAACTGTATACACTCGCCTAATGAATTTTCATCGAATCGCTAAAATATCTACACTCAAATTGGGGGTACTTCTGTTGGCCTTCGGACTGATCGATAACTGTCGCACTTGGTCTAAATTCCCCATGGCCTTAGTGTTTCTTGCTATTCCTGTTGTCTGCTACAAGCGAGTAAATTAATCAAATGAACTAGCACAGAATATAATTAAGACAGACCACACCTCCCCACCCTCCACAAATACAACTAGCTGGGGACACATATGAAGGATATGGAAATTGGAGGGAAAGCTAATTCTGACATGTGCAACAGAATGAGGCAGAAATATTAATAAAGCTAAAAGCATGCGACCAATAATGTTTATAAATTTAATTATGTAAATGTTCGGCTATAAAAAATAACACAAGCAAAAACCGAAAAGCAGCGAAGCACTGCGGCAAAAAAAGACAGCAAGCGAGCCAAACGTCAAAAAAAGCAAAAATTTAATAGATGTCAAGCACAAATTGAAATGCGAATGCCAAAGCAGCGGAGTAAAAGCTAAATGCAAATATAGTAAAAATCGCTCGTTGATATATATTAAAAAGATAACAAATATAAAAAATAATAAAGTGAAAGTTAAAGATAGACGTAGAGCGGAGAATAAGAGGAGCTACGAACTGTTGAGCCCATCACAGGGTGAGGCTGAAAACTCGACTCGCATATGAAATTAATTAAATTTGTTGTGGATTGTCAGCGCGCGTTATACATTTAATGTGTCTGCTTTATGGCTCCTACCTACGCAGACAGTGGCAAATAGAGCGAGCCGGATGGCTAATAAAAACACAGAGAGCGAGAGAGAGAGAGAGACGTATGTATTTTATTTGTAGAATGTATGTATGTAGTACAAATATGTATGTATTTTATTTGTATGTATATCTGTGCATTTTTGCATTTCCGTTTGGCTATTAGTTTTTCTGCGGCATTTCCGGCCTTTTTAATGTGAGCCTGTTTACATATGTGTGTGTGGTTTATATGTAGAAATCAAGGCACTGGCTTGTTTTTTATTGTTGTGGTCATGTTACTGTCTTAATTTAACTCGCAGCCGTTAATTAAAACAACAATATAGCCAAATATGCAATGAGCTACATGCACAGGTATGTGTAGATGCAAATGCTTTATGACCACTCTTGACTTTTACTGCATCAGAAGAGATTTGAATGCGAGTGGATAGTACATTCTGTTAGCTTAATTATGTTTTATATTTATATTTTATTGTATTCATACCGTCCAGCTGTTATATTCCGGAATCGAAATTGAGAATCATTTATTTATATTTTGAAATCATTTCCCAAACGATCAATTTTTGCCTAATTTATTTTTTAAGTTTTAAATATTTTTAGTTAGACGGGCTGAAAAAATCATAGAAATCGCAAATGAACATAAATTAACAATGACTCAAAGAGTATATCAGTGCGAGAGCATCAATTAAAAATAAAGTATTTCCGCGTTGCTTTCACACTATTTAACAATATTTAATAATAATGAAACACATTTCCTGTCAAACTTTATAGCGCGTAGCTTTTGTGGTGCCACCTCCCTGAAAGCAGGCATGCGGGCAGAGTTGACAACATGTGTCGAAATGACACAGGTAGGTGGCATTACGCATTTACGCCGCTGTCCGGCGGCTTTTATACATTTTATGAGAATTTTTCCAATAAATAATATATACGCTCACTCACAGACAGACTCTCGTTACCAAAAATGAGCAATTATATTTACTAAAATGGTCGATGGAATGGAATTCGATGCCGGAGTCGTTTCACTTTTATTACGTAAATGCAATTACGCTACTTTATTCGAGTCCATTTGAATGTTTAACATGTCATTTACATATGAAAGATTTAATGGCAGCGCGCATTGAATTGAAATTGCAAACCCACAGTGGGGAGACTCAGTGGAGTCGCTACGGTGAAGGGGAGAGCGGGGAGGATATGAAGAAAGGGAGCAGGGACAAAAAGCGTAACAATGAGCCAATTAAAAGGCTAACAGTGTGCGCCCAAAGTTTTTTAATTATAACTTTAAATTCAAAAACATTTAAGCCGAATGCGAGTGCAAAACGCATTAAAACTCCTGTTTGTTGCCCATAAAAGTGTGCTATAAAGCGTGTGTGGATTTGCAGATGACTCACAAACACATACACGCATGACCATTGCGGCAGCTGACAATGTATTGGCCTTGTAAGTGTAACTGTTTTTTTGGTTGCCATACCCTATAGATATAAAACTGTGCAGGAAAGGAGTATACTCTCGAGCAGCATTTGAGTTAATTACAAATATAAATACTTATCTAAAATATGATTGGTAATTTTAGTACATACTGTTTACTAACTTCTAATTGGCACATCGAAGCTTGGTTATAGAGTATGTACTAGTCTCTCCCTCTATCTCTCTCTCTCTTTTTCTCGCTCTCAGTTTTTCTCTTTTTTTGACTCGAGATCACTCTTGTGTTGTAGTTGTAATTGTTGAAGTTGGTCTTAATGGACGGCATTGTTAATTGTGTGCCATAAATCTGGGAACTCATTTCCAGTTTTTCCCATTTGCACTCACATAACGCATATAGTCAGTCGTCGAATCGTATAGTTGTGTATATGTATATGTTTTATATCTCCCCGACTACCTTTCGCCCCAAATAAAAAAAAAGACAGCAAAAAGGAGTAAAGCAAATGAGAGCAAATAACAAACAGACGAATGGCCAGACAAAATAACATGTTACATGTAATTAATTTCAAATTATTTATACATGAACGCGCGTTGCCCCGTAAAACGAAGCTAACAAATAAAAATAACCACGAAAACATCGAGAAAAAAACAATTCAGCACAGCCTGTGGCGTTGTTTGCACTATGCATTGTGCTCAATTAAAGACTGACCGTAGAGGCCACAAAGTAAGGCAGTTAATAAAAACTGGCGAATAGTTGGGAAAGCCGCATTTTGAGTGTATTTCAGATGCTCTACGAAGCTGGATAGCAAATGAGATTAAATAAAATGGATGAGTAGCTATATTCTCTGTCTTCGCACTTTAGTTATTTATTATTCATAGTTTCTTAGTGCAACAGGCTGGAATAATATGCTGATATGATCGTAATATTAAATATTCGCATTCTTTCCGTAATTCACGTATACTTAACTTTTGAGTCAAGAGTGCTTTTTTTATCTTTAATAAGCCCCCCGTAATTATGGTAAATTTAAAAATGCATACACAAGAAGCTTATTTAAATTTATTACCTCGCTTTAACTGTATTTTCACCTGAAACAACTTCCCATTTAAGCTCAGATTGTAGCGAACGCCTCGCCACAGCTAATATGCCCCAACCCCACTGATTCATCATTCCCCTGTGTAGGGCATAAAATGGTAGCCTACAAGGTCGTAAAGTCGCAATAGCGCCTTTCGCTTTGGGGTTTTGGCTTGAGGTTTGGGTTTGGGTTTTGGCTTTTGGGCTCTGGGCTCTGGGCTCTGGGCTGTGGTCTGTGTCGCTCTGCGCTTTCTCTCTACTCATAACGGCAGTGACGAGAGGCCGCAAAGTATTTATTTGTTAACTGGTTTAATGACGCCAGAGCCAAAACAGTTGCCAGAGCCTCATAAAATGCGTGCCACGCACTTTAAGCCACAAATGCAATTGCTGTGCGTGTGCGTGTGTAAATCATAGCATTTTGGCTTTAAGCGTTAAACTGCGCAGCATTAACTGCCTCCCCTGCTCAGCAGGCTATCCCAGTTACTCACAGGTAGCTGCATCAGGAGGGAGGAGACAGTAGTTGGTGTCGAGGGAAGCAGCTGCGTTCCAATAAGCACATAATTGAATTCTGATCATAAATTTGCATTATGGCTGTGGCGCGTCGGTTTCTAGAGGCTTCACATTGCTTTGCATCGGTCGGGGTACGGTTTGGTTTCGTTTGGTTTTGCCAGCCACAACGATATAATTTTTGGTCATTTTTTTTGTTTGTGCGGTGTACGCAGCACGTGGCTTATGGCATAATTTTACCCCAAACGCACATTTCAGATTGTGGGCCCAGCGCCAGGGAAGATACTCATAAAAACGTGCTGCCACCGAAAAAAAAAAGCAAAATGAACGCGCATCTGGATGGATGCCAGTGTTGAGAGTTGAGTTAAGTGCGGGGGGAGTGGGTGGAGAAGGGACTGTCATAAAATGTAGCGATTTATGGTTGAAACACCTAAATAACAATGGACACTGGCCAGGCGCCAGTTGTGTTAGTCTGAGGTGAGCTTGTTGGGAGTTGAAAACCAAGCTGCAAATTTATGCAAATGCATAATATGTTTAAGCTATTCCAGTTACAATTGGGTATATTTGGTTAACTTATGGTAATTATTGAAACACATTACAAACACACATTACATATTATTTCGATTAAAACTTTACAACACATTTATCACAGCAATAAGTTAATAGACTAAGTGCTGAATCCAAGTTCCACTTGATTCATGAACAAAGAAAACAAATTAGTAACTCAACTTAAGAGTTGTAAATACACAGAACATTTTGACTGCAGTTGAAAAGCAAAATATGTGTATGTTACATCCAATTCAATCTAAAATCTTTGCAGTATACAAATCGGGATGGTGCCAATAGACAATAGGTAGACAGTGACAAAGAAAACTAGTTGGCAGGTCTACTTGAGTTACCGAAACAGAACACAAGGTAACAACTCCACCTTCGAATATAATCGATACACAGTAAGCGAGTTATTAGTCTCAACTTATGGGCTTTCAATTCAGAAAACAATTTTACAAGTCCTCTTAAGACTTCTTAACTCAGAACCGAGATGACAGGTGCACATTTTCTATTTGGTACTATCTCTCAATACACACAACAAGCTAGGAGCCTTGGCTCCAAAGTTGCCTACACAAATTCCGAATTGTTTTTAATTTATAATGTCTATTGGCACTTCTTGCCACTCTATATTAATTAACTCATCAGAATATGGACAGGAATCTGAACTCCATTGAGATTATATGTAAACAAGTGTAAATTCACTTTTAGTACTTTTAGCTCAAGTTGTTTGCTTTTGTAAATGTGTGTTCAGTGTGATATTTCTATCGATCCATCGAGGTTGTTATTCAGATATGCAGATGCCTTCAGTTAACTCGCTCACGGCATTTACCACAGCTGCTTATTCCCAGAATATAAAACACACACACACACTTTACTATTATTTATATTTTAATTTTCAAGCTCGTTGACTGCATCAGCAGGTGTATATATATGTATATGTATATGTACATATGTATACGTGTGAGAGTGTGATATAGTTAAAACATTTTATTGCGACATATATTTATCTAATTGTATATCAATTTCTTGACTTGCGGCTAACATCAACAAAAACACGCACAGTCAATATACCCATCAATCTACCTATCTATACATGCATCCATTCATATCCCCATTTGGGGGTGGGAGGGGGCGTGTTCATACATTTCGCATTGATTGTTCTCAATACCGCACAACAAATGTGCTTGTCAAAAATTAATCACTTGCTCTTAGTAGTAAACACCCCTAACACATCCATGCCAGATACATATACATATACTAAGACAATGCCTGTTACACGCATTTATAATTGAATTTGACGTTTGTTGTTGTTCTTGTTGTTTTTGTTGTTGCTCTTGTTTTGACGGTCTCTGTCCAAGTTGGCAGCTCGGCAATCGATGGGCTTTGGGCGACGAACGATGTTGGCAACTGGCAGACGCCTGAAAGCACGCAATTTATTTTCATTTCTCTAATAGACTTATTTAGGAACCAACACACACACACACACACACACCTATAAGCACACACTCATTTATATATATATACGTGTATACACAGTACTGGCTGCCAATACGCGTGTGTTTCGTGATAAATTATTTGTAATTTATTAATTTATTTATTAATTTTTCCGTCTGTTTTGTTTTGTCTGTCTGCGTCGTTTACTCTCTCTCTCTCTCTCTCTCGTGTTCTTTCTCTGTTTCTATCTCGCATTCTCCCCCTCTGTGTATTTTCCTTATGTGCTTGTTAGGGCATATTTGAACTTCAGTCACGATTTGCCAGAAAAGCAGCTTATTTTGGAACTCAATAACTACTTTATGTCTTTGTTGGATCACATACCAAATTTTGAAAGAAGTTCTGGTATAATGTAAATATATGCATATGAGAGAAATTAATTCGATATTTACTTTATGTTATTGTAAGCTGTGTTCTCAATTGATTAAAAAATAAATCATAATTATTAATATATTTGGATGACATCCGTATAAAAAGTAAAATTACAATGCGCCTTGTCTGTTGGATTGCCAACAAATATATCACGTTATATCTATTTTCTGATGTTCATCATTTTCTCGCAGTTATGTAAAAAGGAAATACTTTCGATTGTTAGGATTCATAAAGAATATGTTAAAATATTTCAATAGCCTCACAACTTAGAATTCTTTTCATGAATTTTAACCTGAAAGATGTCAAATTTAAAATAAAAAAAGTCAGATTCAATGAATAATACTATCCCTTCCTTTTTATGAATTTTAACCTGAAAGCCATACAATTCTTTAAAAAATCAGATTCAATTAATAATTATATCCCTGGTAAACAATAAAAAGCCAAGAGTATCCACAATATGTATTTGCCATTTCTTTTGTGGAACTTGCTTCGCATTTGACTTTAGCTTTCTGGTTTGTTGTGGTAGCTCATTAATAAGGTCAGCAACAAGGTGAAGGTGTTTATGTTTCGCACTGTCTTAACTTGCTTTCCATTCTTCTATTTTATTTTATTGCATGCTAGGCGGCGTTTAATGGCCCCGTCACATGCGAGTCACCAGTTGTCGTCAGGCTTGTGTTGGCAATATAAATGGATTTCCAATGATTTATTATTGCATTAGAACGCATTAGGTAAACAGTACAGCAGCCAGTAGCTGCCAGTAGCAGGAAATGTTACTTGCCCAGAACTTGTCCATTTTTAGCGACGCATCTCCGCTAGTCCTCCTCCCTTCATATCCTGCACAGACATTTGTTTCAGCCGGCTCAGTGTGCAGTCAGTGGAAATGCATAAAAATGAGTCATAAGTTTAAAAATTTATAAAATGCGCCAGCGCATAAGTGCCAGACAAGAGACTCCACAAATGGGGGGCGCTTGTAGGCGTGGCTGTGCGGAATTTGCAACATTTCTTGTAACATTTTACTGCCCAGCAAGAAGCAGGCAGCATTATCAAATGTCTACGACAAGAAAAATTAAATTAAATTGTTGTGAGTAGTCAGTGCTAGAGTGGGTTTGCAAACTGAAGCTGGATGTAGAAGCGAGAAGGGAATAGTAGAAGATGGGAGAATGCTATATGTTAAAATAGTCTTCGGCAGGCACATGGCCTGGACAGCGAAATTGAAACGCCGGCATCTAAGACGACCATCTTCCGGGGCCGCAACAGGAGCGAGTAGCAGCTCCAGCAGCAGGATTCGTAATGCAAACTTAATAAGATGTATGCCTCCCTCTCACCCCTCCATCTCAGTATCCCGATCCGTCTGGCAGTGCATGTCGTCTGTCAGTGGATACACATGCAACTATCACGACTGCACTGACAGTTAGACAAACAGAGTAGAAGAAGTCAGTTCGTCCGTCAGTTTATCTGTCGCCGTGCTAGATATAGAAACCGTGCGATAGAGAGAGATAGAGACAGAGATAGAGAGAGAGACAGAACAAGCGGACAGCTTGAAAAGTCAGCAAATTTGTTGGCCCAGGCAAGTTGTTGCCATATAACTGTAATCAGTAAACATTTTATGTTTAGAGCTGTAGTGCATTTTGTATTAAGCATCATGCTGTGGCTTCCCTTCAACATACATACACACATACATATACATACACATATCCAAACAATGAGAACGTGCTTCCATCTACCAAATGAGTGTAGCCACATTTAGTGTATCAGCCAAAATCATGCACTCAATCAAAATTAAACTGATAGGTATAGGTCAATACTTGAATATACAATATGAAATACAACATTTAAGAAAAAGCTGAAGCAAATATCTTAAACCATATGTTAAAGATCGCATATGGGTTCAGTCCACATAATCCGTAATGAGTTAATAATCAGTTGAGTTAATAATAATTACCATTATTAAATTCTTGAGCCCCGAGCATTAACAATCTCTGGATGTGCTGCTCTATTTAATAGTTGTTTTATCTTTTAGAGATTTCATACAGCATTAAAGTGTAGCAAATCTATCAAGCACCAGGAATATATAATGACATTGAATAGTTTTTAGTCAATTTTTCTTACTTGATTTCGCATCCGTAACAAATACTCTTTTCCAGCAACTGCTTATCTTTTCTTGTGTTTTTTTCACAGACTTGCAACTGAATACCAGCTTATGAGTCACTCAAGTAGTTGTTACTTTGTGCCTCCGCCTATTGTAAGCAGGCCGTCATTCATCCGATATTCACAATCAATTTTGAAGCACACATACGTACATATATATCTATTAACTGCTATCATTACGATCTACTTAGGCAGTCTTTATGGCCCACTCAAGGGACCCTTCTGTGCGATTCAATTGTTTGCTGCAAGCGAAGTCGAACTCAGCTCAAGTACTTGGTTGTATCACATATGGATGTATGTATATGCAATATACAACGAGAGCCGGGCTGAGAGACAAGTGGGAGCGATAGCAATTAGGCAAACGTTGGCCCTTCATTAGGCTGATCAATGGGCTGCTTTATGTCACTAGTGGGCAGCAGGCACAGACAGTAGGCTGCATGCAGGAGAAGGGGCGGCACATGTGCCATATCCTTTTTGTCAACAGGAAGTGTTGACTGGCCACAAATTTGCCAGCATCTTGCGGATGCAACTTTGTTATATCTTCATGCTTGTGCTTTCGCTTGCTTTTCCCTCTACTACTGCTTCTAGTTTGGCTTCGGCTTCGGCTTCTGTTTTTATTTTTTGTTGCCGCTGGCACTTGCGGCTTTATTGTTGGCATTGTCTAACATCTTCAGCAAGTTGCCTTTTTTCCAGGCTGCTGCCACTAAAAAAACGGTTATTTACTCTGCTTCTAGTTGCCGCAGGCTCGCTGCCACTGCCACTGCCTGGTCACATACTTTTCACTCTATCCGGCAGATTCTCTCTACCCTCTCCTTTGCTCCCGATGGCAGCGTTGCCTGTGTGTGCCTACTTAACACAATAAACACTCAATTTTCAAGCATGTTTTGTTTGGGATTTGTCAGAGATACTTCTTGGCACACACACACCCTGTGTTGAGGAGGCCGACAAGCCTGGTGGTTAGAAACTTTGCTAAGAAGCCCGCAACTGTTTGCATAGGCAAGGCAAAAGCCGAGGCCAATAAATACATTTTAATGTTGCGACAATTGTTGACTGCTGGTGCTTTGATTTGTTTTCAATTGCTGGCAGCAAAAGTTTTTGGTATAAAACAAAACTCGATAAATGGAGTGCAATACGTGTGCAAATTTTAGGTGTTTCCACTAGTCAGCAGCAGATTGCAGTAACAATTTAAAATATTTTATAAAATAGCAAAATACAATCCACATATCAATTTGAAATAAATTCATACATATATATTACATAAGGTATTTCTCTTAGATATATAATTTCCCTAACTAAAAAAAAAAAAAAAACTCTTAAGGTTCCCAATAAATTATAATCCATACTTTTGTCAGCTCAGCTCCTTTAATAATTTAATAATAACAACAATTCGATGCAAATTCCACAGCTAATGCTAATGCTCTCAGATGCTGACTAGTGCGAAAATAGCATTTTGTGAGAAACTCACAAGAAGGAAGAACCAGCAAGAAAAGTCGACCCTTGCTTGGCCCCAGTCACAGAGCTGGTATGAAAAAAAGGCGACTCTTATCAATCTTAAAAATGCATGAATAATTAAAATATGTAAATTTACTTGTGGCCAGTTGCTAGTTGCCTTAAAGGCACCCGTCCAATACCGAGACCAAGCCCAAGTCCTGAGTCGAAAGTCACAAAGTCTCTTTAAACTGAGTTCACAGTCATTTTTGTTCGCCGTTCTTGTTCTTATGTTACTGTTTCTGTTTTTCTTTTTGTTTTTGTTTTCCTTTTTTTTCTGCCTTTAGCTTTTGGCGTCTGTAAAATGTTTGCTATACCAACACGAAGGTAGCTCAAACATTAAGGAACTGTGAAGTCACTCAGAAGTGCCGAAGATGAGATACACTAATATTAATTCAATTTTGCTATAATTAAGCTCAACTTCATAGAAATGGAATCCGGTTAATATGTGTATCGTGAACACCAAATTGTCGATCGACGGCTCTTATATTTATTAGCTGTACAAAAGTGAAGCAGGTGTGTCTTATTTTTATCTAGACCTTATGTACATAATGGATTTCGAAAAATGCCTCCATTACATGTCTCTCGACAAATTGTTAATGCCCATGGGCAGGGTATAAGAACCGCCCAAACGCCACCCTCCATCCAACCCGGGTGGGTAAACAGCATATTTATCAGAGTAAAACTGAGACAGAAAAAACGCGGTGTGAAAATGCGCCTTTGAAAGTGACTCAATAATGCAAACACCTGCCATCCGAGCCCATGGCTTGTATGTGTTGTATGGGATATCCTACGCTCCCCGGCCTCTCCTCCAGCTCACAGCTCCACACACCCTCGCGAGGGGGGTCAGTGGCATCTAAAAGCAGACAACATGCAAATAAAGCGCTTTATGTGCCGCTGCTTTTGTGCCGTCTAATGATGTTTATCGCCGTCAAGACACTGCCAACACTCTATTGAGGAGTGTGCATGTTGCTGTTGGTATTACTGTTTGTGTGTGTGTGTGTGTGTGTGTGTATGTGATCCCAATAGAAGTGAAATGAAAGCAAAGTGCGACCAGGTGGAGCACTCGACACGACTTTGCCTTTATTAGCTAATTCATTAAAAAGCTGTCGCCAAACTCAACGAGAAATATGCAGACTGTCTCTTGCCTCTTCTCCTACCATCTCTGCCGCTGCCCAAATACATTGTTCGCACATTTTCCAACACTTTTCAGCAGCAGCAACCACCAACAAGCAGCAGCTTAATTGAAATGCATGAAAAGCCGCATGAATTTGGCAGTCAACGACAGCAGTGTACTCCACTTGTCCATCTCTCTCTCTCTCTCTCTCGCTCTCTCTCTCTTTCTCTGTTCGTCTCACTCTGTCTGACTGCTTGGCTTTATAATAAATGTACACGCACACGCATCCAGCACGCATTGGCGCGTTGCATTTGGTCAACGGTCAACGTTCGTTACTCTCCGCCCTCCCCTCCCCACATCCCCTTTCACTTTATCGATGCCTCTCGTAACACTGTAAATGAAGTGCTCGACCGTTGTCCAGGCCCTGAGTTTTCACTGTCCTCTGCTTTTCGAATTTTTCATTGCATTTTCAAAATTGGCGACGCATAGGCATCAACGACAAAAACACAAAAGCATGCCAATAGGGTCAACTAAAACAGCAACAACAACAGCAATAGCAACAATGGGAATAGCATCAAAATCAACAACTTTAGTCTTTAACAGAAAAGTCGTTAAACCAGCGTGTGGTGTTTGTGTGTTGGTTTGCTGCTGTCGATAGTGTTAGTGAATCTAGCGATGTTGCCACCAGTTGGTCATGGTGCAGTATTTGCGCTCCACTGCTACTGAAAAACTGCATATTTTTAGGTTAGAACAATGCCAAATATTTGTCCATACACATAATGCTTTAAGAGCACCCAATAAAACAACAGCGCCACTTAAAATAGGGTATACAATAGTATGTATGTTGATGGCATGCGGACCAGTAAATTCGTATAGAACTTATAAAATAGTTTTTAATCCCTTCTGTTAAATTTCGTAATTAATGTGCAACCTAGTCATATATTAAATAAAACTGTCAGCTATGTGGCGTCTAGAAATGCTGCTGAAGAATACATTCTAAAATGTATTAAAACAGTTTTAAATATTAGTTTACTTCATTATCCTAATAAAACTCAACCATCTACAATTTTTCCATACCAGAGTTAATATCTCAACTCCTGCAAGAATATACTGCCTACATCAAGGCGCTATCGTGTTTAGATTTGCAGTATAATTTCCAAACGGTTCTAGCAGCCGTAGCTTAGTAGCCCAAGAGATGAGTTGATTTAAGCATACTTACCTGGCGTAGAGGTTAACCATGATCATCAAGGCGGTTCCTCCGGATTGAGACCCTGCCATTGCACTTTGAGGTGGGGCTGACATCTGCGATTATTCCTAATGTGAATAAATCGTGCGTGAAATTTTGGTAGCCGGGAATGGCGTTCGCGCCGTCCCGACAATAAATAATAAATCTTAGTTAATATCTTCTTGGATGTGTGCAGTACATAACTCCGTAGTTCATACTGGATCTATCAATGAAAATAATTATATTTAGCACAAAACTCGTAGCACAGTAGTTATCCTTTTAAAGTTTTCAGATTTCTGGCGACCGTGTTGTGAAAAAAAAAGAGTATAAATCGATTTTTTTTTACCAATTTCTACAATAAAGAAAAATGTGGTATAAATATATATATATGTGTGAAATGTGCGTTATGGACTTGCGATTCTACTAACAATCAGTTTTTTCTCTCGCAGTTAGCACTACTTCATATTTACCCTCAGCATTTGTTTGTTGTTTGTTCGCCTGTCTTTCTGTATGTCATATTCTCCTTTGTTCCGCAACTCCCATACATTTATACACACACACTCGCTAAGCAAGCAGAACACAATTTTCTGCATTTGTTTAATAAAAAGTTTTATTTGTTAATTTTGGCACAGTTTTCAGTTGGGTTCTGTGTTTTTCGTTATGCATTTGTGAAGAAGTGGCGCTGCAATAATAAATAAAGCGCCAAAACGAAGAGAGCGTGCCACAGGAGTGCATGATGGCGGGAAAATGGCTGAAAATGCCAACAGACTAAGAGATAAAAAGGACGTTGAGAGGCGGCAATGACGGCAACGTCAAATGTCAACATCAATATTGTTGTGTTTTTTTTTGTCGTTGTTGATTGTTGTTGTTGTCGCTGTGCCGTTGTCATTGTTGTTGAGCTGCTGCTGCTTCTTCTTGTTGTGCATTTATGCATATGCAGATATACTATATAGATGTGCATGTATATTTGTGTGTATATATTATAATGCATGCATACATTGCAGTAGCGTTTTTTGTCTCGGTTAAATTTTAATTTCACGCTGAAAAACACAGGCACAAATACAAGCCAGCCTGATAGTAAGAAAATGCTCTGCGGACATGGGTAAGAAGATGGTAGGATTAGGGGTAGAGAGGGATTGCTGAGAAAACAACGAGTACAGATAGCTCCTGTGCCGTTTGTTGTTGATGTTGCCGCTGTTAACTGTTTTTAGCGCAATCCCCAAATGAAAATAGTAAAAACAAGTCAAACAAAAAGAGTTTACAAGTAAGCTCAACGAATTTAAATATACTTTAAAAGAAGTAATTAACATATATATAAAGAAGGAAAGTAACAAAAAAATGGTGTCATCAATGGTCAGGGTTTTTATGCTTGGATTAGCCAAAGCTTTCACTAAGATAAATTCCGTTAAATAAATAAATTTAAAGATTCATTAAAATAAAGATTATTTAAAAGTGTACCTAAAATAGCGAAGAAAATGTAGATTGTCCTTCCATTTATATGACTATCAATTTTATAATGTCACATTTATAAATCTAAATTGTTAAAAATATAAATCTGTTGTTTAGCAACCATAAGAGCCTAACTTCCAAATAGTTAAGACTATTAACGGGAGCTGCTATACCTCAGTTTTTTAAAGCTAGCCATACATATACAAACAGTGGTCGGTCTAAGTTTCCATTTGTATTCAGCTGATTAATGCACGACACTTATGTACATGAACTTACATATCTTATAAAATAGTTGGAATACTCCTACTGCACCAGAGGGGATAAGCGCCAACAGCATCCGGCTGATGTGCCATGCATTGTAATGGTAGCTGCCGGGGTAATTTGGGGGTGGAGTTTGTCGACGTCGCCATTGCCGTCGACTGCTGGATTTAATTGGAAAATGTAAATGAGCTTTGTTCATTTGAAAGATGCAGTCGAGAACGGCCACAGCCGCCTCTTGACTGCTAGTCGCGGATTTGCTTTTAACAGGGCACCCCTTCTTCAACATTTTGCCGCAAAAACAATGCGAATGCAGCGGCGGCTGCGAATACGAGTGCCAAGCCCTTAAAGTGTACCACAAAAGAAATTGTCACAAGGAAAAATGCTGACCCTTGCTCCACACACACATACGCTCATATAGTGTGTGTGTGTGTGTGTTTGCTGCCCGCCATTGTTTGGCTTACAAAATGGCGTAGAAAGCGGCAACAAACGCAACCGAGCAGCGAGGCAAGCTTTTTTAAAAACGGCAACTTCCGTTTTTAAAAGCTGCATGTAAAACAATACTTTATATGTGGGTTTGTGTGTGTGGATGGGTGTGTGTGTGCGTGTGTATGTGGGTGCGTACATATTTGTGGCATATTGTTTTCGAGAACTCCATACCCTTCTATAAAAACCCTTCACATGCCATATATATATTTACATATACATATTCTGTTATTGTTCTCTATGCAACATAATTTTGAGAACCGGTTCAACACTGTTGGATTTTCTTTATTTTCAAACATTTCGCGACTTATTTTAATTTTAATTTTTTGCATTGCAGGCGATAAAACACCCGCGGGCTTTCCGGTTATAACACAGGGCCCTGGCACACGCGTCATTGAGGTGGGCCACACAGTCCAAATGCAGTGCAAAGCCATCGGCAATCCCACTCCCAATATCTACTGGATCATAAACCAGACCAAGGTGGATATGACCAATCCGCGATATTCTATAAACAACGGTAAGTTAAGATCTGTGTAATTAAATATATATTATTAAACTGTTGCAAATCTCAAATATCATAGTAATTGCGCATACAATCCAGCAAATATATTAACTTAAAGCTGAGTTGAAAACTCAACAATGAAAATCTAGGCAGCTATAATACATTGCAAGATGTTCAAAAGATAATTTAAAGACTTTTAGAATTGAATATAAAAGAGTACGAGCAAAGTCAGTGGAAAACTATTCGCAAAATTTAAACAAATGCGAATCTATATCAATATCACACGAATTCTCTCACTACCGGTTTTGTAAAAAATTCAATTCACTGGCAGCCATCCCTTTGATCTCCTTCTTAGCATTGAGGACATGTGCATCTGGCAAACACATAACTTGAACGAACCGGTTGCCAGGGTTGCTGAGTACTGGCTCCCTGAGAAACGACTTCATTTATTAAAATTCAAGTCTCTGTCGCTACCTTTTTGGGATCTTCCTTGCTTTTTTCTACCCATCTCCGTCTTTTATTTTTAGTATTTTGCGCTTACGCTCATTTGAATTTCTTAGGAGTTTACTTATGCTTCGCCGCATTTTGTGCTACAAGTTTTTCGGCGCTTAGTTAACGTTTGACTTTTGCCAGCTGCTGCTGCTGCTGCTGCGTAACTTACCTTAGCATGCCTCATACCTTACCTCCTGCCTGTGCCTTACGCCTCACCCACCTTGCTTAGCTTACTTGGCTGCCTGACAAATGGCAAAGTTGGTCCTTTAAGGATGGCGCTCCTTTTTTTCGTGCTGGGCAGCTGCGGCTGTTTTATGAGCCAGCTAGCTGAGATCTTATTAGGTAGAAAACTTTACAAATGTCAACTAAATGTCGCCGGGTCCTTTAATCAAGCACTACTTTAGCTATGCATAGGGTTTGACTTTCGTGTTCTCCAAAGGTATTTCTAATTACGGCATATGCCCGATAAGGACCGATAAGGCTGTTGTTGTCGCTGCTAGTTTCTTGTGTGCCTGGAATGACACATCAAACGGCGTGTCGTTGATGAATCTAACAAAGCCGTCAACAGCAGTGGACGGTCATTAGAAGCGCAAATATTGACATTAATATTGACATTAATATGCATTAAAAGAGTCCTTTTAAAATGACATCAATGACCGCGATGCCCTGCCGTGTCGCGTCACCAAAACCGACAGACCGAGCGACAGTCGCGATAACAATAATTATATTTGCGTTGCGTTGTCGACAGGGTTTACAATGGGGGTGGTGATGGGGGCTAGCAATGAGGAAGGTAGGTTTGGGGAACAAAAACCATCACGTTTCAATTGCAAGTGTTATCGACAGGCGGCAGGCCGATCAGAGCCTGGTCTGAATGAATGCTGTCCTGACATGACCAGTTACAGCAGCAGCGGCGCCACAGCCGGAAGCCAACTCCGGAAAGGTCCGGCCTGCGGCAGCCGCTTTAACAATTCAAAACGTGTTGGGCATAGTAAAAATGGCAAAGGCCCAAGTCAAACCTGGCCACAATGCTAATGAAATGGACGCTCGCTTAATGACAACCCACTAAACAATTGACTCGTCGTCGCAACACCAAACAAAGGTTCGGCCAGCGGGAAGTCCTTGAACGCCCTGCACTTCCCAGTTTGTAAGCTCATTAGCGGAACACGTTGGCAACAGCAAATGACCAACTTATGTAATATATATAAAAATTAACCACATTTTATCTCTGTCGTTGAAAATAGACACGATATTAATAATTGATAAGATTCACATTTATCCATATGCATTTCTTCGTAAATATTTCCATATTTCAATAACAAAATTCTTGTTGCCAATTCACCAAATCTATCATTCATTCTTTCTTTGGTATTCAAAGTTTCCGTATTCCAATAAAAGGCGAACTAAAATTCTTTTAATCTCATTACGTTTCCTTTTTTTTCCAAATTAGAATAGAGTTTGCCTATTAGGTCCATTAAAATATCGAGTTAACTTTTGTTCATTTAAAAATAAATTGAATTCTGTAGTTTCTGCAGTAGCCTCCATTAGATAGTTCTAAGCTCCTAACAAAGTCGTTGCAACTCTTGTTATTTTGCATTACCTACATATATCAAACTCATGGCCAGTTGCAATTACCCACTAAGAACTAACCACTTTGTTTTAGTGGCCGTAGCGCATTACAAATTAAAAACTGTTGCAAAAATTTCCCCAAGGTAAAATCATTTTTTACGGTCTAGCATAGTATGTGCTCTCCTGTTGTTGTAGTTGTTGTTTCTGTCGTTGTTCTTGTTTCGCAATGCCGAGGCAAATTGTCGTTTCTGCTTTTTTTTTCCTGCCGCCTCTTAGTGTGGCAGGCAGCGGGAGGCACAGGTCGACTAATTTAGCGTAACACGAACAACAGTGGCCATGGACGTTGCGGGTTAAATTAGTTTTACGTGGGCCGCACAACTTGGTGCAGAGCTGGCTAGAAGACAGCCAGTCGCCATCTTTGGCACGTTAAACGAAACGTAAAAATATTTCCGCCAGCTAAATATCCTTTTGGGTGCCCTAAACATCTCTAAGCGGCACCTTCTGTTGCTGCTGATGCTTCCCCTGCACCAGCGCTGGCCTGCCCGTGTTTCTCTACTTTTGTCTTAAAGTACGTTTTAAATTTATGAAAATGAAATAAATTTTCGCTCCAGGCGCGGACGGGTTCAGTTTGGTCCGGTTCGGTTTGGTTAGGTTCTGTACAGTTCAGATTCTATTTTATTCGGGCTGCATAGCAATGATGGGCGAGAGAATATAGTATTATGTATATATATATATATTTTTGAAAATAAGTTATGCAAGTCATGTGCCGTTTTATTCAATTAGCACTTTATGGTCCTTTATTTTGCAAACCATTCTTCACCCCCCGCCAGCCGCAGCCACAGCCCAGCCCACAAAAGGCAGCTTGAGGCGCGTTGATTTTTCGGTTATACGGCCGTTGCCTGCTAATTAGGGCCCCCGGGAGGGGTACGTGAGTTATCAAAATGAAAAGTAACTCCACATAGTCGCACTTCACATAGCTCACATTGCGTTCTATTTGTCCCATCCGCCCGATTTGCCCTCTTTCCATTGCACTGTCTTTGTGCTTGCTTCATAATTAAATTAGAACTTTATTATTTTAATAAGACGCCTTGGGTATCCCTTTGCCGTCTCCGGTCCCATGTTCTCTGTAGTCTTTGTCATAGTTACAATCATTTTCCGCCTTTGGTCACGCCCCATTTGCTTTAAGACTTGTTAATGTGATTATTATGTAGCCCTTGTGAAGCATTTTCTTAGATTGCTAATGCATCTTAAAAATTATTAAAGTGCTTTCTAAGCAGGAATTGATATTTTTATACATTTAATACTTTGTCTATTCAAAAAGCTCTGATATAATCAGAAAATGCATCAAATATAAGTTAAATTCAATATATATTTTCTGCTGAATTTAAAGCAGAACAGAATTGAAAAAGCAAATGTGCTCTCATGAGAGTAGACGGAGAAGAGTAAGAGGGACGACAGCCCGTATAAATTGTAATGACATGCTGAAATTATTTTCTTACTGATTAATTGAGGCAAACAAAAAAATTGGCACAATGATGAACATAAAATTTTATATAACAATTGAGAGGCATTTACATTGAGTACTGCCAAGTGTCTTCTAATCAAGTCCCTTAATTGTATGTGTGTGTTAAGTGACCCTGCGAGAAGGGTATAAAATACTTCGTTGTTATGTAAATCGCTGCATTTGGCGTTTTATTATGCGCTTCTGCCCTTTGGCGAATGACAACGGTCGCACTTCAATGCGCAAATACGTTTATAAATATTTTATTTAAAATTACTTCGGGGCATTGCCGCATTGCCGTTGATAGTTAATTTTGTCCACGCTGTGGCATAGGCGCAGCTATGGGGGCAAACAGACCGACCAACAGACAGACAGTTCGACAATAATATTGAGCATAATACCTTTATTTTTATTCGCCTGCCCGCCAAATAGTCCCTAAGGGCTTTTGTTCAATAAAAAATAAAAATAATAATAAAAACAAGCAGCAGCAAAAACCTGCATTCGCCGCTTCTACTGACCATGTTCTGCGGCTGCTTCTTCTTCTTCGCATTTTTTGTTTAGAAGGGTTCAATGCGTCTGGGGAAATTACTTTATAACTGGATTGGGGGCTAGGAGCTTGGGGTTCAGGGTCTTTGCAATCCTGGGCTGCTTATTGTGAAAAAACAACAAGACGATCAACAACATGAAGAAAAAACAGAAAAAAGGTATAGCGAATATTTTTCAAATACCATAATTTAGCTTTTAAGCAAAAGAGGCTTATCAGAAATTGGTTTTGCTTGGCCAATTGTTTTAATGGCCAGTACGTGGAATGGGCAATGAGCTTACGCAGAACGCGCACAACTGTCACCCCATGAAGCTTGACTGAGAGGGCGACAAAGGGTTGTCATTGTCCAATGAATTCAATATGACAAGTGGCAAATGGCAATGGCAAGCAGTTAATGATTTGCATGACGAACCTGGGAATTGAGTGAAAAACCAACTTAAGAGAGCTTAACTGAAGCACATTGCTGTATCACTGAAAATGGTTCTTGAGACAGCTAGAATCATGAGTGAGTTGACGGTTAGTATTGAGTAAACGAATCTAATTGGGCTTAAAGAGTAATTGGGATCTATATACTATTGAATAACAAATCGAAACGAAGATTGATTGAGTAAAATTTAATTTTATCTTAGTTAACAATGCAAATTGACATTAAACAATAAATGGTTATTTTGAGCTCCACTTAAGTTGGGAAAATGAAAATAAATCATACAATGTCTTTAAAGCAAGCGATTCCATTTCTATATTAAACTTGAATACAAAGGGAACTCTTAAGTGAAATTTAATGCTTTTTTTATAAACTTACTAAAACTACACACATTTATCTTTAAGTCCAGTCTTAAATCTTTACTAGCACAATGTTGTTTTAAATTCGTAATGCCCATGTCGTAAGCCCCGAATAGCAGTTTAATCTTTATGTTTGCCCATTGTCGTAAACGAATACACCTTGTCGCAGTCTCCAAGCTGTCCGTTTGTTGTGCACACACACACACACACACACGCACGCACGCACACGCTCTCTCTCTCTCTCTCCTCTCTCTGTCCATATAGTTCTCTCTTTCTAATAACACTGTGTTGTGTTTTTTGCCACTTTTATGTACTCTTGTTAAACTTAAACTACACGTGGCAACATTTTGGGAACAGCTGCAGCCTCTTTAAAAACAAGCACTCAGTCCCCTTAAAATAATCATGCGACTATAACTTTAATTACTGTGCCCATCATTACAATCGTTCGCTCCTGCTAACCCTGCCACTCCTGCATGCCCCATGCCGACACCCAGCACTTTATCCTCTTGACTGGCACTTGTTGTGAACAGGCAGGCGCCTGCTTCGAGGCGGGCACTCGCAATTATTTACTTGAGCTGTAAAACTGTAGTGAAGACCAAGTCAACTTGAAAGCATTTGAGAAAGTTTAATGCTTAAATTATGAGCTGCGCCCTCAACACGCAACTCCCAAAGAGTTGACAGTCACTTTTCTTGAAAATGAGACAGTAATTGCCCAAAATTTCTGCATGACTGAAAGAGGCGGTCCTTCAGAGACTACACTCAATCCCAATTCGACCTCCATTCCAGAGGTCAGTTAAGTTTGTCATACTTTTTTCTTGCTTCCATTTTGGTATCTATAAGTCTTGGCTAAATTAAAAACTTTTAAACTTTTATGTACCCAATCCCTTTCCTCACATTAACATCAAATTGTTGGTGGAGATGACGACTACTTAAATTAAAGTATAATTTAATTAATAATCCCATTTGGCCACACTGTGCCAAGCTGTAAGCAGACGCCTTAGTGGATGTGGGATTCAGCCAAGCGATAAGTTTTACCCTCCTCCCTGTGTTTCTGTATATGTGTGAGTATGTGTGTATGTATTTCTGTGTGTGGCAACGGAAGTTACAAAATATGAAAATGACTGCGCAAGCGGAAGTGCAGTTGTGGCGTGCCACATGTGTGCCATGCACACACATACGTAGAGGCAGGTTTGGGTTTAGGGGTGGCCTGGGCACAGGTCCGTGTCTGGTTTTGTATTGGGAGTCGCCATTGTCTCGCGCCTGTTGTTAATGGCAACACTGGCACAAAAGACAAAAACGCGTTGCTCTTTTGCCTGCCTGCCTTCTGCCGCTGTCGCCTGGCTCCGATTGACTTCGGCTAAATAGTCGTTCGGGCCATTAAAAGCGATTCAGCAATAAAGCGCCACCAAAGTGCTACACAAAGATGCCAACTATTGGGCATGGTTTGAATGGTTTCGTTTCCGGTATGCATACAATTTTCGGTGGTTCTAATTCGATTAAAAGTGCTGCGGCTGCTGAAGTATGCACTCAGCAATTATTTTAGCTGGTTAAAACGCCACTGTCAGAATTTACTTATAGACCGAAGTTCAGAGCCTCTTACTTAAGCTTGTGCTGTTTATTAACCTAAAACTGTTGAAAGAATTACTCTCGGCAATTGTTTTTTATCCAAAATATTCCTAACGCTGGATCGAGGTTCCTTAATAGGAGCCTTAAAGCAGATTGATTATGTTTCTTTATACATATACGCGAACCGAATTAACAAATTTTGGATTTTGCAGTGTACTGAAACGGTTCACCTCAACTTTGAAATTGTTTGAACTGAACTCTGTATTCTTGAAAAAAAGCTATTATTTTAAACCGCAAGCAGAAATGGAACTCGTTTTTTATAAGTAATTTCCAAACCGGTTCGCCCTGCACCCAATTTAAGTTTTACCATTTCTTTATTTTTATGATGCTTGAGAGAATTTTTAATTTTCATAAGAGTTCACACACACACACACATACACGCACACTTGGGACAGACAGGAAGAGGAACTGGAGGCTAAAATGTCACCAGATGGGACGACGCTCAGATGTTGTTCATAGCATAATTTTTATTGCACAGGCAAAAGTGCTGGATGGCTTTTAAAAACCCTTCCAGCCTCTCCTGTCTCTCTATCTTTATCTCTTTCTTTATTTCGTTCACATTGTGTGTGGCTTATGTTAATGTTTTAATGAAAGTTGCTTTGCATAAATTTTAATCAACCTTTTGCGAAACATTCTACCACGCAACCAAACAAATGCCTGTGTTTGAGTATTCATATATTTAAAGTGCAAAAAATAGACTACGTACCCAATATCCATAGTTAAAATGCAGTGGCATTTAATGGTTGTTTGAATGGTTCAGCGATTCCTAAATAACAACAACTATACCAAAAGTGTTGTTGCTGGCGGTACGGAAAGCGCAACAAGCATAATAAATGTGCAGCATACAAGCTAAAAAAGTATGCAATAAATTTCACAACAATCAACTTTGATGCATGTTCACCTAACAGCCACAAAAACAAAATACTAAAATAAAAGCAAAACTATCCCGAAATGGTTGTAAACAGTGGAAAAAAAGAACAGCGCTACAATCATTTAGCAGCATACATCATCATTTTTAGTTGTGTACCTTTTATTTATACTTTTTCTGCTTTCCCATTTCCGTTGCCCTTCCCCAATAAAAAAACACACATAATATACACGAGTAGAAGAACCAGTTTTTGCAACATTTAGCACGGCTCGATTTATACAATTTATATACACACTTCCTGATGCGGGGTTGGAGGCAAAAACACGAGTCATTAAAATGATTCACCCAGTGTACTCGATGTCCCCCATATTATTGCAATTCTTTTGGCTGTGGTTTATTTTTTTATTCTTCTGCTTGCAACGAAGCGAAGCACATTTCCATTAATTGCCTAGCATCAAAACACACATCTAGACAGGTATGAAAACTTTATTTACATTACCAGCAGCCATTCACTTGTTCACCAATCATTTTTCACTTTTCACATATTGTACATAAAATAGAAGGCAAATAGTTGACATTTAGAAAAATAAAAATATCTGACATTTTCGCTCAGCAGAAAAATAGGTTTTTTTTAATGCAGATTTTGTTTTTATTCTACTCATGGCTATTGACCTTAAAGCCTAGACTCTAAGGTCGTACAGTTTTAAATTGGTTTTTATATTTTAGTAATAATCAAATTATTGCAATCAAAAATTCATCGAATTAATTTAAAGCGTAAAATGCTTGGAATATTTCATTAAGTTGTTTAACCACTAAAAAGAGTAACAAATATATTTTTGGGCGAATAACTGTAATGATTATATTAAAGGATCCACAACGGCTTTCTTTTCATCCCATATAAGAGCTGCTCGCCACTAAATATTAAAAATAAAAACAATTTGTCAATCCTCTCAGATTATGAAATGCAATTTCAGAAGCATTTTTTGTCAACCGTTTAACAAAAAATGAAAGAACCTTCACTAGTTAAAATTAAATCTGACTATATAAAAAATAGTAAAATGTGCTTTATAAATAATAAAACGATTAAACTCTACGAATATTCTTTCGTATTTGTTTAAACATGCAAAATACCTGTTACCACAAATATGATGCATATTTTATGCGAGTATTTCCCATAACCCTTTCATGGCGAGTATTAAGTATTTAAAAATGAGAGCAACTGATTACGTGTAATCTATTTAAGCGTAAATTGATGAATTCCGGAATCGAAATTTTGTAATTAGAAAATTCAAAGTTGAAATGTTGCTATAATTAAAAAAATTAATTTGTTTTCGATACACAATCAGTCTAAGAAATTTAGCATAAACTTGAACTAACAATCGCACGCAGCTAATATTTATACACACTTGTGAGTATATTGTATAATGTCTATGTGGGTTTATGACAGCCGGTATAAGCTCGTTGGAGTACATATTTCATTGTTTATTGGTCATATAAATATAATGCGAGGGGTTTTGACACAGTTTACGACGTTTTATATGTGTCATTCACATTAGCTTAATATGCCGAAAAAATGCGCTCAATATTTAATAGACCCGAGGCTGAGGATTGCTCGCATCGGCAACAACACTGTCATAACTTTTATACGGCCTTTAAAATCATATAAAAACTGTGTTAATTTTCATGTGTTGCATCCCTCCGTCCAGCCGACTCCGCTTCCCGAGCATCCCACAAACCAATCCACACACACACATAAAAAGAAGGTAAATTCTGGCCATTTTATGGGCCAATGAGTATCATGCGGATTTGGCCATTAAAGCCAAGCTACAAAACGAATGAAAGGGCATCCTGCACACTTTGACTTTAAAATTTATTGATAAATCTAAGATCTTAAGGCTACTTACATATGCGTCCGCTCAGAGTTCATAAAAGGTTATAAATCATTAAAGCTTTTTTGCTTAAATATATAAATTTGCTTACAAATATCAGAACTGGAACGGGAGGATGAAAACTGAGCCTTTTTCGCTCCTGTATAACCGATATAGTCCTTAGCCTTCATCCTCTCTAATACCTTAAAGGTACTCTAAGTCAAAAAGGGGCGGACATTCATCTTTAAACTAATGCCCTATAAACCAGATTAGACTGTTCCAGGTCGTCTGATATATTTATATTTTACCAAAACCTTTGAAGAGCCGACTGGTTTTCCGCCGCATTCCTCTGCCTTTTTCTAATGACATCCGCATTCCTTTGCCACGGCCTTTTGGTATTTGGTTAAATCGATGATGTCCTCGTTAAGGTATCGAAGTATGGTTATGGCGCCTAGCACAGTGGGCACACAGCAAGGCTTTGGCAGATGCGGCTGCTTGAGATGCATCAGCGTTTGAACAATTGCATGATTTGTGGCATTCATTTTGGTACCCAGAGGAAAATTGCAACCACCGCCGCAGAAGTATGCCTCGAACTTCTTGGGCGCAATGACCCAATTATGCATTTGCAGCTCCTTAAAGTCCACGGTAAAATTCTGTCGCTCACAGGACTGCGGCGGCTTATAATAATCTGGCGGTGGCATGTGATGATAACCACTAGCCGCCAGCGTCGCCTTGCGCTTGTGCAGCTCCCGCTTGAAGCGCAATTTTTGCACTTTGACTAGCAGTTCGGGCCCATTGAAATAACCCACAATATAGGGCTCCAAATTGGTGCGCAATTCCTGCGGCGCTACCAAGCCAGCGGCCAATGCGCGCAGCTTTGGGTCGCCTAAAGAGATGCGCAGCTCGTGTCGCTGTTTCTGCAGGCCTCGATGGAGCAGCCAGGTGTGCAGCGTCTGCGTCAGATTGAACTCCAGCCAGCCCTTGTAATTGACTGTAGTATTCAGCGACTGCAAAATGCGATATGCTCCCCCATCCTGATTGTGACTGTAAATCTTTTTGTATACGGAAATTGTCAGATTCTGGCGCTGCTCCCGCAAACTGGGCTGCTTATAAATTCGCAACGTGGCCTGCACTAGCATTAAATCCATGGGAACATCATTCGTATTAAATGTTATATGCATATCCAACTCATTGCCAAGGTCCCTGTTGCGACTGGAAAAGGTCAGTATGCTATTACTACTGGCTATTTCTTGACGATCCGCCCTAGTTAACAGTATATCATCTTCTATGGAACGCTTGTGACGCTGATGCAGCACCTCCTGCGGCTCCTGCTCCTCGTTGATCTCATTGTAAACCTCCAGCAGGAACTTTGAGGCTGAGTTATGCAACTCCGGTTGTGCCAGACGTCTGGGTCTGTCGCCCAAATCTAGCAGATCGAGCATCTCAAATTGTTCGGCGAGTGGTTGCTCCGCTGTTAAGTACGAGTTGCTCTCGACGTTAGACAAGATAAACAGCAGTGATATTAAAACTGAGTGAAACATTGTTGTGCATAGCTTAGCTGCCAATAAGTAACTGAGTTGTGTGCCACAAAAGATTTATGTTATATAGGTAAACAGGTAGATGTTGGTGTGATATCTAGGTAGAGCTCAAGATAAGTATTCTCTCAAATATAATGGAGACCAAATAGTCTATCACAAATCCATAACTTGAACCGCTTTCAGAAGTGCTTTCTCAGCTGTTTTGAGGAGTTGGGAATTAACCCTATATGTACCCAACAACCAGGCTTTATAACAAGGCAGCTACCTGACTTTAGTAAGCTCTAAAGGCTACCTAGATTTGGGATATACCTAAGCTACTAAGCCAATAAACCAAAGCAGTGAATAAAAACACACATCGGCAGTCAAAATGTTAAAATATGATAAATGAGACTGCGAAAGAATCATGATAGAAATTATGAATATTTTTTAGTAATAGAAAAAACTTGCTGAAATATATACAGTTAACAAAAATGGAAAGATCTAGTTAAAATTGTTTACAGAAGACTTAACGGAGAACAATAATCATTTTGAGTAGGCACTTTTCTTAAATATAGACACACATTTAAATAATACTCAATCTGATTTCTTGTAGGTGTCTTGTCAATTAACAACAGTCGCGAAGAGGATCAGGGTAAATACGAATGCGTTGCAGAGAATTCAATTGGAACAGAACATTCGAAGGCCACACATTTGTATGTGAAAGTGCGTCGCGTTCCTCCCACTTTCTCACGCCCACCAGAGTCCATCAGCGAAGTGATGCTGGGCGCAAATCTAAATCTATCCTGCATTGCCGTTGGCTCACCCATGCCACACGTCAAATGGATAAAGGGTAATTATAAATTAAGTTTACTTGCATGATCGCCAACGTTTAATTCTGTTCTATATAGGCGCACAAGATCTGACACCGGAGAATGATATACCCATAGGTCGAAATGTGCTGGAATTGAGTAATATTCAGGAGAGCGCAAATTTCACCTGCATAGCTGCATCCTCGCTGGGTCAGATTGAAGCCGTATCCGTGGTCAAAGTACAATGTGAGTGGAAGGAAAATATATAAATTTAAATATAAAAGAACGTATCGTAATATATATCGGCAGCACTGCCCACGGCGCCAACGGACGTGCAAATCTCTGAGGTGACCGCCACCTCAGTGCGCCTGGAGTGGTCGTACAAGGGACCCGAGGATCTGCAGTACTACGTCATCCAGTACAAGCCGAAGAATGCGAATCAGGCCTTCAGCGAGATAAGCGGCATTATAACCATGTACTATGTGGTGCGCGCCCTCAGCCCCTATACGGAATACGAGTTCTATGTGATAGCTGTGAATAATATCGGACGTGGTCCGCCCTCGTCGCCGGCGACCTGCACCACCGGTGAGACAAGTAAGTAGCCCATCTGAACGTTATACTATTTAAAGATAATCCCACTAACTGTTCTTTAAATATACATTTTCTTTGTATCCATGCTGGCCACAAAAAAAAAAGGATTTTTCAAGAATTTTACGCTACTCGATATTCGGTTTTTGATTTTTCTTGATTTCTTTTCGTATACGCTTTTATTTTTTATGTTGACTGCGGTACTCACCCGTTTCTCGTTATTCCATTTCTTCCCCTCTATCTCTCTCTCTTTCTCTCTCTTTTCTCACGCTTACCTTTGGATCTTAGGCGATTTCTCATTTGGTGGCACAAGTAAGTATGCTTAGCCTTGTCTTCTACTACATACTGTTATGGCCAAAACAATTTCCATAACAATTCTTGAGCAGCATTCACATAACATTAGGCTAAACCCTTCCACTTTCATTCTCTAAAGATTCGCTTAGAATCAAAGGTAAATGCAATGTTTAAAAACACACACATTTGTAGCCTGCTGATATATGTGTGTGTGTGTGTGTGTTAAGTGGCAGCTGCCTCACGTCTATCCGAGTACCCCTTAAACTCCCACTTCCCCATTGAACGTGGCTGCCAACGCATAAACTTTGCATTGTTATGCGTTCATATGAGTGCGCATCAATGTCGTTGTAAGCTTACAAGTGCCCTGCATATGTATCTATGTGTGTGTGTGTGTGTGTGTATCCGTGTGTGGACGGGTGTGTGTTTGTATACGTTGGTCTGACGCGTGGCGCCTGTGTGTATGCAACGAGGTTATAGCCATGGCAATTGCGGGTAAGCAAACGCTTCTCACAAACTGCCATTTCTCTCTCTCTCTGCCATCTCTGTCTCCCTCTCTCTCTCTCTCTATTTGCCTCGCTCTGTATGCGTTTTGGCCTGTCTGGTTTTTTCTTATTATTTGGAATTTTTTGCGTTGCATGTCGTATAAAAGTTGAAAACTTTTATTGCTGCAATTATGCTTATCGTTTGTCCAATATCGTTACGAAATATTATTTCGATAGCATCGTTTTGCAGCTAGCAGCAGAAAAAAGCACACATAAAACTATCGAAATTCGGGTATTTTCGAGTTGCAGCAGCAGGTCCAACGCATTGGTTAATGACACGTATCAGCTGGATCAGTTGGGTGCAGTTCGGTTAGGTAGCACCTGACAAAGTTCTGTTTATGGACAGTAAGTAGAAGTGCAACAATCGAGTGTTGTAAATACTAGACAGCTTAAGGTGGCACTCCAGCACCTGCTGGCAAGATCTACATTCTGTCACCATTGTATATGAAGAGCACCTCTAAAAGGTTTTTGCTAATACAGCAATTTTAAGAATCCGAATTTAATCAGCGAATATATGGTGTTACAAGACGACTTTTTACTAATGCTTAATAGAAATTTACTTAAACTATTCTAATGTGAAATTAGTCAAATGCATTTCTCACATATGCATAATCAAAAGTTTTGGTGATTTTCAAGATTGGAATCAGTTATTTATGCCTTTCGTTAGACTTTATCCAATCAGAGACTTGAACATTTCACACAACCCAGACAGTATCCTTTCTCTGGATTCATAACAATTATAAAGCTATGCAGCTTGCCCGCTAGGATTACTTGGGAGTCCAAGGTGTTGAAGCAATTGCTAACTCGGCTTGCAATTTGGCTATAATATATACATACATCTAATATGGTCTAATACATTTAAGTTTAATGCTTCTACACACACACACACACTGACTTGTAGACAGGACTATGTGTTGGCAACTCTTTAACAGCTCCTTTCGTCATGTAATAGGTCATAGGGCACATGGTTCCGATGTCTTTCATGTGGGTTGTGCGGGTGTGTTAAGGAAGCTGCTAAGAATTTAGTGATATGTGCAGGCAATAAGCAGTAGGCGTGAGGCTGGCGTTGCAAGGGATACATATTAATGGAGCGTATCCGTATGTAATGTATATGCTCTTAAATGCAGCTTACGTGATGCTGCCACACGATGCACTCACAACCAAAGGAGCAGGCAGCAGGATAACCAGGCAACAAGGCATCCAGGCAGCAGGCAGGCAGGGAAGCAAGCGGTTAGAATGTGTCTGCCCGGCAAGCTATTGCAATTTTTGAATGCCCCATGTGCTGCATGCAAATCTTAGCCTAGACCCGACAAATGGCAATGCCAACCGGGGTATATCCGTGCCACTCACACACTCACACACATGCACACACAATACACACTTGTGTAACAGATGAGATGCCTGAGATATAAATTGTGGGTAAAACGCTGCAGTGGCACATGTAGATATTGCAGTAAAATTGTGAGAATTGGAATTTATTGATTGGCCATTAACCAATTGAGGAGCACAAGAAGAGGAAATGATGAAACCTCTTACCCCCCTTGTGCATTCGTCCTTTTCATCCCTCTCCGTAGGGATGCCATATAAAGCAGCCTGTGCAACTAAAACTGACTCGCAACCGACGCTTGTCAGTAATTGAGGCGATCCAATTCTGTTCCCCTCTAATTAGCAGTTTCATTCTGCTCGTGTTCGCTTCTGCTGTCCCTTCCCTTCCTCTCCAACAATTTCACGCCTTGCTAATGTATTTGAAAAATGTCCAAATGTGTTTTGAGAATGCATACGCTTTTGTGACAATGAGATAACATTTCCATCTACTACTAGAAAAGAAGTGAAAAAGTATATTAATCCAGTTATTATTAGATAGTAAATGATAAATAATATCAAATTAACTTGCATTCACGAGTAAATTGATTAAATGTGAAATATTTCAAACAGTACTTAAGAAATCACAAATTAAGCAAATATAAACGTAATCCTAAAAAAGGCATTCAACAATGAAGCTGTGGAAATTGTTGCTGCCTTTTTGTCAGCAATACGGCAACTAATTTGGCATTTGGATGCTTTACATAAGTGAATTCTTTGATCTCATCCGCAGTATGCCACCATATATGGTTATTTTTGTAGGATGTGGGAATTAAATGCCCATAGCATATGCCACTGCTATAATATAGGTCCGGTCAGTGAGGCTTTTGGCAACATGTTTGCATTGTTTTGCACACAACAAAAATCAGTTATTGTGTTGTGATGTGCGTGTCTTGCAGCCTTGCATTACACATTATAAATGCAAAATTCGCACTATAATGCGCCGGACTAGACTAGACGTGTGACGGCAACAGTGCAAAAATGTTCACAATGACGAGAGTTCTGCCGGACGGACATTCATTTAGCAAAATTTCATTGTGATGGATGATTGTTTGTATGGCAAAACATTTTTTGGGGCCCCCTAATACCGTTGGTATTACCCCCTTTCCCCCTTTCCAGCTGTTTGTTCGTCTGACCAACCCTCTTTTGTCATGTCCTGGTCTATTCGCTGTCTGGGCCTGCATTTGATTTAAAACCCTGACTATTCGCCAAATGCCGAAAATTCATTTAACAGAATTGCATATGCATGACTGACAACGCGGCCAGGCTGTAAAGGGCAGAGAGAGGTAAGGTTTTGTGGTTTTTTTGGGTGGTGGGTGGTCTTTAGCCATTTTCCATGTCATATTTAAAGTGAATCTGATTTTGAATGATCGAAAAGTATTGTGAGCTTATTGTATAACTACAACAAGAAAAGACTAAATAAATCGACAAGCAATTATTTTAATTAGCTATCGACTATCTAATGGACGACTACCTACAAGAAATTTTAGTTGATTGAAACCCCAATTTTGATGCAACACTAATTATATTATTTATTCACAAATTTCAATTTATTTAGTAATCAAGTTGTTGTGAAGGAAGTACGTTTCAATTAGTATTTCCAATGCTTTGTATATATAGAAGTGATTAAATAACCATAGGATTGTTAGTTCTTACGCAGTGTATTCTTTCAGACAATGAACACCTGATATATTCGTATACGGAAGCATATCAGCTTTCGACTTGTCTATTCGTTATTAACTAAGCATTAAATATTTAGATATAGACAAATCAAAAATGGCCAATATTTATGTTAATAATTTCTCTCCTGCCTTTTCTTTCTATGTGCTAGCATTGATAATAATCTATGATTATCTCTCCTTCCTCACTACTTTTAATGTATTTTTCAGAAATGGAAAGTGCGCCACGTAATGTGCAAGTGCGGCCGTTGAGCTCTTCAACGATGGTTATTACTTGGGAGCCACCAGAGACGCCCAATGGACAAGTGACCGTAAGTACCTGGCATAGAGTACGCATATTAAGCAAGAAGCCCAACTGGGGGACACAGATTCCAACTGCAGTCTGCAGCTTGTACAGCATGGCAAAGGTCGACTACTTATCACGTTACGAAAGGAGACCAGGGAAATTGCCAAATGACGTTGGCCATGTCTGGGAGGACACAGAGAGCAAGGCGCTTAAAAGCAAATGTGCGAATGAAATCAAAGCCACTGAGTTAGCCAGCTGCTATAAGCTATCCCCCAAACCCCAAGTCAGATCTTTGCTCCTTCCGGCTTACTGTCTGCCTGTGCTGCACGTTGATCGAGTCTAAGTGCTAGGCCGCAATTGTTGTGGTCTCCTCTGTTGCGTGGCATGCATCGAGCAGCAGCTGCAAACAGTCCTCGTCACAATCCTAAGATTATAAAGTTCGCGAATCCGAAACCTCAAGCTCTGCTATTAGTATTTTCCAATTGCTTACAGTGAGAATATGCATCTGAAGATGCTACTTTTAATTGAGATTTATGCGTCAAAATGTGGGAATAAAAACTGTAATATATTGTACTTTTGGAGGCTTATTGTTTTTTGTCACTCTTGTTTGTATGGCAAATAAGTAAAGATATTTATGCTAATCGAACACATCTGTCATTTATTAGGGCTACAAGGTGTACTACACAACCAATTCGAATCAGCCAGAGGCCTCCTGGAACTCCCAAATGATTGATAATAGCGAACTGACAACCGTATCGGAGCTAACACCTCATGCCATCTACACGGTGCGAGTGCAGGCGTACACCTCAATGGGAGCCGGTCCCATGTCCACTCCGGTGCAGGTGAAGACACAGCAAGGTAAGTGTGTTGGTTCACCCCAAAAATAATTGCGTAATCTGATCCAATTATGTAGTTCACTTACACACACGCACTCACACACGCAATGTGTAATGTAAAATATGAAATGCCACCAATTAAATTGGACGGCTCAATTGACCCACATAGATATCGCCAATTATTAAATTATATCTACAAATTTAGATCATATGGCATATAATTGGTAATATAGCTGCATTAAGTCATTTTGGAGTGTATCACAGTCTCAGTTAATCTTTAGGCGGTGTTAATTATTGGCAACTCAGTCTTTTTACTACAAACTTGAACTTCTAGTAACTAGTCTTCTTGTTTGTCTGAAATAAAATACCATTATAACGTTTACTGCATATCTGTCTAAGTGTGTAAATTTTCATCAACTTTGACTGCTGAAGCAATGGCATTTACCATTCGGTGATATGTAGTTTTGTGGCTTCCAAGGACTTGGGTCGAGCAGAGAGCACTGGATCGAAAGAAGGTGGGCTGTGGTGGCCAGCGGTTTATGGTGTGACTTTAAATTTGTTGCCTTTTATGTTAATACTCTTGCAGATGTGGGCTAATGCGATTAGTTTTTTCTGAGCCACATTTCTTGCAAATGAAACTCTATTCAAATTGCATTCATTTATTTTTCATGCACAAGTATAAGAAAAGTTAAAATGCAACTTATAAAATAGATTAGATTTTCTTAGAAAATACAAGATATCAAGTATTAAAAACAAAGTGTTGACTGTAAGGTGTAAAAACAATCGATGAATACTTGGAAGCAGCTCCGAAATGTTGTTCAACTAAAAATGTGTACAATTTTAGCATCTGTCAGGGATATTTGACACAAAAGTTATTTGACAGTTAATATCCATAATGGAAATATATTGTAGACAAGAGAGCAATAGTACTACTGTTATGATGAAAGAAACGAAATATGCATTCAAAAATTTCCCTAGGCGTTGGTATGGCCATAAAAACTCATTTAAAAACTGTTCATACAAAAAATTGTTTTGCTGAGCCAATGGAATGTGTGGTCAAAATGTGCACAATTCTTTGTTATTGCGAAAGCATTTAAATATTTGGGGTAGCAATCACTTCAATCAAATCCATTGGCAGCTGGAACTACATTTATCTGATGGTACAGGCACAAATTTTTGCATAATTCTGTGGGGTGTTTGTGTGGGTGTATCTGAATCGTAATGTGCATCTGAATGGGCGCATATAAATGAATGCCACATTGAGTTGTTTGTACTTTATTTAATTTCCGTAATTTCCGTTTCATTATTACCAAACCAACCAAAACCGAAACCCAAATATGTGCGCACGTGGATACCTGGATACATCGATATATATATATTTATATAATTATATATACATATATTTATGTATATATGTCAATGTCTATATGAATGTTTGTGCAGGTGTGCCATCACAACCGAGCAATTTCCGGGCCACTGATATCGGCGAGACCGCAGTCACATTGCAGTGGTCCAAGCCGACGCATTCCAGCGAGAATATTGTACATTATGAGCTCTACTGGAATGACACATACGCCAATCAGGATCATCACAAGTGAGTTAAAGTCCTCCCCCAGTAAACAATTAACAACTACAAATTAAGTTCCCTTGTTTAAGAAAGTGTGAAATTTAATTTTAATAACATTTTGTAGGCGCATCTCGAACTCAGAGTCCTATACGCTTGATGGTTTGTATCCTGATACCCTGTACTATATCTGGCTAGCAGCACGTTCGCAGCGTGGCGAAGGCGCCACTACACCCCCATACCCGTTCGTACCAAGCAATATGGTAAGTGATTAGTATCTTTAACCCTTAAGTTAGGTTCCCCGAAAAATCAAACAAACAATGAAAACTCAATTAAGCCGTAGCAGTTGTACGACTTTCCATAGTTTAAGTCCAAAAAAAATTCTACATCAACTTTAAACTGAAATTTCGATAAATATATATTTTAACTATATAACTACATATATACATTTATTACATATTATATACAACAACATGTATGTTATATACATATAATGTAGTCTATAAATGTAGTCGATTATTCAGTTGAAATATCTTAATAACTACTGTTTTGTGCGAGTGGATGTGTGTGTGTGTGACTATTTTTGTTGTGTGTTATGGCACTCACAAGGAGACAGGTAAAACTTCGATGAGCGTGCGTGTGTGTGTGAGTGTGTGTGTGTGTGTGTGTGTGTGTGAGTTTGTGTGTGAGCGTAAGGTATTGCACTTTCCTGCCTTAAACTATATGAAATTATACATATATTCTTATTATTATTATATTGTATGAGATGTGATTGATTCTAGTTTCCTGCAAGTTATTGATTATCAAACATGTTTACTTCACTTTATATACATATACACTGATCTTAGATTACTCCTAAATACATATGTACAAACTAAACATGGTTAGTTAACTTAAGATTATACGTAACATACATACAACAATTTAGTTAGGCATACTATCCACATAACAACATATATAAATATATATACATATATACAAAACCAAACTACTAGTCACAAATCCAAAGAAAAACTCTCACGTTAGCCAACACTGTAAACATCAATAAATGACAGTCTACAGACTACATACTACAACAACACAGAAAACAGTTCATAATATTCTTTTCAATTATTTATATTTAAACGTGAATGTATATTTATACATGGAATGCTGGCAAATAATTAATGTATATATTTAATTTCAAGTGTTGAATTATGCAAATTAACGTAAAAGCATCTGCAACGTTTGCGCTCAGCAACAGCATGTCCAAATTTTAATACAACTGCACAACAATGCACAAAAAGCCACAAACCAAAATTTCTAGACATTACTCTCCTTCTACTTTATCTGCATCCCTGTCTCTCTCTCTCTCCCTCCGTATCTCTATACCTGTATGTTTTTAGTAATTGATTTTGAAGTATATATTATAGTAGAGAAACACATAAGGACAAATGTGGAATGCAAGTAGCAGCAGTAGTAATATCTGCCAGTAGTCTGCCAGTAGTAAATACATTTTATTTATATGTATTTATATGCATACATATTAATATTAAATACGTATTTGACTCATGGCTTTCATATTTGCACGTTTTGCATACTCGTAAGAATTTGAGTTCAGCTTAAGTGGTTAAAGTGTGGTTCTTAGTTTAACGATTGTTTTGCGGCTGCCACAAATTGTTTAACAGTTCTGCAAAACTTCTCCATGTAGTAAGACAGAGATAGCAACTGAAATAGAGAAGGAGAGTTAAGCAAACGTTTAGCTAAATGAGATATAAGTTTGACATGTGGCTTATTCAGTAGGCCAAATTGATTTACTTCTTGCATCTTGTGAGTTTTGTGAAATGGTTTTGCAATTTGGTTCTGCCAACATTAATTAATATATAATTTTACTTATTTCGTTTCAATTACCAGTAGTGCATAATATTATTATTTGCATAAATGTTTTGAGCTTAGCTTAAGTGCTCTGATCCACTTTAGATACCACAAATTATATTTATAAATCCTAAAGTACATAAATATTGGAGTTAATGATTAGCTGCTGGTTAAATTAATGTTTCATCTCTCAGTTAGCTTAATGTTTTTTGTCTAAAAAACATTAGCCACATGGTTTATGCAAATTAATTGTTCACATTTGTTGTTTCGATCTGTGTGTCTGTATGTGTGTGTTCCTCACAATTAATATAAGTTATTGTTGAAAATAAGCACTCTATATATTATATGTATAATTTATGTAATAACGCATGCCTTGCAGAATTGAAAATTTATAAGTATTATATGTACATATATTTATCGGTGTGTCTCTCTCATTCGCTCTCGTAGTTAGTACAAAATTTTAAGCTCAAAATCGTTACCAAAAAATATGCACAATTTAATTTAAGAGAGAAACTGATCTTCTCGAACGAAACAAAACGCAATTGTTGATCAAAATATGATAAGCGACAAAATTATTTGCATAAGCCATTGGATATAATTATGTCTTGAATATTATTGGGTTTGAGTTTCATTTATGATTTGAAATACTTATCTTACATGCCAACTTATATACTTATGCCTATCCATTATGTCATTTATTCAAATATTATTTTTGTGCTTTCTTTCGTTACATGTTTTTTGGTTTGAAACATTCTGTTTGGTTTTAACGCTAATCGCTGAACGCTATTAAAAAAAAAATATAATAATAATAAAAAACCAACATCAACTTATCTCTCAACATAATGTTGGCTATAACGCATCCAATTCTATGCACAACATCAAACAACCACACAAAATACGTACCGTTCCCATCTATTATGTAATTAGTACCAGGTGCACCGCCACGCAATATCACGGCCATTGCGAACAGCTCGACAACAATCTCACTTAGCTGGCTGCCTCCGCCTGCGGAGCGCTCGAACGGGCGCATCATTTACTATAAGGTGCTGTTCGTCGAGGTGGGTCGCGAGGACGACGAGGCGTCCACACTCACGCTGAACATGACCAAAATTGTGCTCGATGAACTGAAGCGCTGGACCGAGTACAAGATCTGGGTGCTCGCCGGCACCTCGGTGGGCGACGGTCCGCGCTCCCATCCGATCATAATTCGCACCCAAGAGGATGGTATGTATGCCAATGACAATCTTACCTATGCGTAAGTCTTAACTCAAATCGTTATCATTTTTCATTCAAATAATTATTTTTTATAATCTTTTAAACAATACATTTACATATTATTTTAATTGTTAAGTTTCATTTAAATTTGATCTACCTAACTTACGCCTCAGAACTAATCAACGAAATATTTTGTACAATTTTTGAATTTTGATAACGAGCATCCAACACAGGAGCTGCCGGAACGCCGCGATGGAGCGTTTTGTTTTTGTTTTAACCGAAATTTTGTATGTGTGTGTGTGTTTACCAAAAGTCATTTAGCAATACGACTGGCCGTAAATACCACATTATACTACAACTATCGTACATAAACATATGTTTTAAAATGCTGCAAACAGAAATTTTTGAAAGCAGCTGTGTTTTTTTTATATTGTCTTCATTTGTAGTTTATTTATATCTCAAGATTTAATTTTTTAAAATAATATTTATATTATTATCGGATAGAAGGATTCATTTTTAATACTTCTGATACGAGTATTCCAAAATCACCAACTTTAAAATAAATTCAAATAAATGATATTTGATTAAAACAAATTTTGTAAAATTTCTTCATCTACTTTCGATCGAAAAGATGAATAAAAACTTTTAAATCTTTAAAATCGCTTTTCCGTATATTCTTTAGCAAATCTCTAATGATTACTTTAAAATAAATCTATTTTATTTTTATTTATACCTTAATAACACATAAATCTTAAGATTTCGAACCACTCGTACCATTAAGTTCTTCAGTTAGTCTTTAATAACCATTTCTTATTTTTGATCTACATATATTACATACAGTTTATAAAGTATCGAAATATCATTCCCAACTTCTATCTTATACCCTTACAAATTTCTGTCCTATTTGTTTTATAATTTGTTTGTTATTTTTTTAGTTAAATCGAAAAATATAAAAATAAAACAAATTAAAATTTTTTATTGGTACTATAAAATTGCATATTTTTTGGCGCAATTTTTGACTACTTTTTGCACTTGTATCTCTATGAAAAATCAGAAACAACTCTTTTAGCACAACTCCTATATTGTGTACTATATGCAAGAACAAATTTTTGTTATTTTCTTGACTTTCAACCGTCTGAATATATACAAAAAAAAATTGGACAAATATTATAAATACATATGATAACTTTTTGATATAATGCATCATATTTTTTGTGGTAATTTGTATAGCACCCAACAAAAAAAGCTCATACGCTCTGTGTTTTTTGTAAGCGCACAAAATATATAAAATACTTACACATACATATCTTAAACACGCACAATTATAATCTAAACAAATACAAAAAATATCAATTAATAATTTTTGTGAATTTAGTTAGTTGGTTGTTGTTTGTTTTCTTTTTTGTGGACCACCAAAAAAACCGCATAAAATATTAAATTGATTTGTTTACATAATTAAATTTATGCAATTATAAATGTAAACAAACCCGCTCCCCACCCCCCAAAAAACCTAAACACGGCATAGTTGAATTCAAATACATACATACATAATGAACCTCCACCACCCCGTCCCTCTCACATCCAACTTTTCTACCGCAACATAAGCTCTTTTTTTGGTTGCTGTGTACCTAGGGCAAATAACGCAAAACGTTTTGCTGCATTTATTTGTTTTATCGGTGTTTATAGTTCTTACCCATCCACCACCATTGCCTCAACCTCTCACATGCATATAGTAAATACATTTATGTCGCATACATATTTATCCACATATATTTACATGTATGCATACATATTTAATAACTTTAGCAGCAGGTCGGTGTGATATTTTTGGGCCTCACTCCCGAATTTGTTTTTGTTTTTTGCTATCTGCAGAGTTTTTTTATGTCCACACATATTTTGCACTTTGGCGCTCCCTCAACACATTTGTTGTTTTTTCTTTGTCGCTATGCAAATGTGCGACATTAACATCAACAACAAGCGGTAAATCCTTAAATTGATTTTCACATAAAAATTATTTGATTGTTGTATTTAATTTGTATTCTGTTGACACATTTGATTAAGTTTTATTTGCTATCACCTGCATGTTTCCCAGTTATCACATTTGCATCTGGCTTACTATTCCTATCGCTCTCTCTCCCTGTCTTTTATATATTTTTTTGCCTGATCCATTTCCCTCCTAGTACATGCTGCTTACATTTCTGAAGCAACAATGCACTCAAATTATAATTTTAAACTTGTTTATGTTTCTATTCTGTGCACCAATAGTTTTTCAGTTTTTTAAGTACGCGGTTCACAGTGAACATGTCAATTGAGAAACATATAGTTTATCTATTTCTTGAGATATTTCATTAAAAGTCGATATAGCATATTAAAGTTAACACTTCTAAGATTATATTATACAAACTTTTCCGAAATGAAGTATTGGTGTTACTATATAAAAGATATTTCTAAATAGCATATACATCATTTTCAACATTATTAAATTTTGTAAGAGAATTCAAATTATAGTTCCTTCCCTCATTATTACTGCAATTCCATTGTCGAACCGCTGCTTTTTTTAGCTCCCAACATCTTGATGTTTTTTAATTCCCCTTTTCAACAGATTCATTGCTTTATTTATACACTATTTACTTTTTCATCCACTTTACGTATATCCACCAACTGCTTGTTAGCTGTAAGGTTGCTTGCTCAAATACTTTTCATGCTTTATAAAATATTATTTAATTTTGATTGTGTTTGGAGTTTGTCGACACAAAGATCAAAAACTGTTGGCACTCACTTCATTTAATTTGTTTAGCTAAGCACAGTTAATGAAATGTACTTACTTAATGTTAAGCACCTATTGTAGTAAGTCTCTAGTCAGGCAATCGCAACTAAGTTACGACGTAAGCACACTGCAAAAGCCACTTTGATTATTTAAGCATCTAAGTAAGCACCGTAAAGCACCTGAAAAGCACCTGAAAAGCAAAGTAAAAAAAAAAGTAAAATAAAACATAACCTAGAAGCACCTTGCACATTTGCCGAAAGAGAATGTCTGTAATAATAATGCGTCAGGTGAAAACTACTTATAAGTATAGCTAAATTTTTTCGTTTTCTTTTTATTTCTTTTGAAGAGGGAAATATATGACTATATTATGAACAATGCACCCCAAGCACATGAATGTGTCTAGTCCGCACTTTATGCAGCACAGCTCTATTCTCGCCTGTGTCGTCCACTATATTTTAATTGTACTCAATTCAGCACAATCAAAAGCGTGTGTGTGTGTGTGTGTGTGTATGTCTGTCTGTCTAATTCTCTTCCATTGATACCCCTGAGGCTGCAACAGTTCTCTGTAAAAGGGTCATCATGTAAATCTGCACCAGTAATTTTCTACCATGTACGTATGTGAGTATATATATATATGTGTGTACATATGTCAATATATATATGTGTGCATATATTTTGTATGTTCTTAATTTTTATTTCGAATACACTCGTATATTTCGTTATGATGATGCGCTTGTTAGCTTCGCTGAGCATCGCATTCAATGCGAAATGCGAAATGCAAATAGCACCTAGCCTAAAGCTGGGCACTTGCCTTTTTTTATCCTCTGCCACTCGCTGACATTCCGTGTATAGCTGGAAAAGTAACCAAAAAAGTACTGTAGAAATAAAGTATTTGAAAAAATGCTGCAAGCTAAATTACACGACTAGCAATTACCCTGTTTTTATTGAAAGTTTTAATATTCCTGCCAGTTTGGTATTCGAAGTATAGAAATTATATGCAGCTGATCAGAGTAATATTATTATTATATTATTTTCGGCGTTTTATTGAACGTTTTTGTCGAAACTGCTCAACCTTGAAATCAATCTTATTTTCTGGTTTTATGTGTTTACAGGGAATACAGACAAAAAAAAAAAGGAGCACCTACAAAAATGTAAGCTTTGCTTAGGACGTGCACGTAGCTTCCTTCTTTCTATTCAGCAGCACACAAAAAAGTATCTATGCATGCACCTTATAACGGTAGCATTTTAATTATTTTACATACTTTTAGAGTGCGCGTGTTGTCAGATTAGGTGTGTGTGTGTGTGTACTCGAGCGTGTGGGTGTGAATGTGGGCATGTAAAATGACAAGACACAGAAAAAGCTGCAGCGAAGTGCAACGGTTGACATATGCACCCCTAATGCCCATCTGCCCAGCTGCAGACCCTAGTCATGTTTTACCTATTGTACAGTGTTTCGGAGAACACTAATGAAGCATAATTTAACACTGGTGCCGCGACTTGCATTTGAATAAGTCGTACTACGCAGAGATTCAACTAATGAAGTCAACTTACCGAGCAATATAATTTGAACAACTCCTCAAGTCATTAAAATGTTGTAAATATTGTTGGAATTTAAAGTATTGTATTAAATTTAAAAATACGAAATACAACCAAGGTTTCTAATCCGTTTAATATATATAATAAGCGTAAGTTATTTAATAAGTCATAAGGTCGTTGTAAGTTTGAAGCATTACAAAATACCACATCAGAACAAATACAGAAATTAAAGAAATTAATGAATAGCTACAAATGCAACACTTTTGTAGAGTATCAAAGCGGGTGTGCCAACAAATATGTACATTTTGTAGCTTATATTTATTTGGTTTGGTTTCACCCAATTTCCACCCTTTATTTCATTTCCATCTCACATTTATGATTTCCTCTTCAATGACATTCCCGTAATATGCACTGAATACTTTTTGAAACTGTATACTGTAAACTAAAGAGCTATATCTTATATCTTTTTTCATATACTATAAAAAAAATACCAAATATATCTTTGCTTGGCCACTCGCACCTTGCACTACTTGCTCTGTTTCGTGCACCTTTTTTTGAATGCAAACTCGAAATGGAAAACTGTAACACAAAAATTTTGATAAACTTTTTTGATGTGAATACAAAATTATTGCGAAATTTGATTTTTGAACGCAACATTTAATGGATGGTGGTTTATATAATAAAAATACAATAAAAAACATTTTTAAATCTATTTAGAGAAAAAGAGTGAGTATTTTAAATGGTTTGTCTATAATGTTTAAGAATGCAATGCAATAGCAACCTATATTTAACTATACATATTTATATATATATACATATATAATTATATATATATATATACATATACATATATTTATATATATATATCTATATATATACATTTATCTATTATATCATACAATTTTGAATTGGTCCAGAATATTGTTGACCTATCACTAAAGAATCAAATCTTTTTTTGTTTTTTTGACATGTTTTTTCTATTTTACAAAAAAAAAAACGAAAAAAAACATTTTTGAAACCCACAAAGTCAGCGAGGATTTTATGTAAAAGGCTGTTGACTTTTTTCCAACAGTTAATATCTAACGAACTTATATATACGTACATATATATATATATTGATTTCCACTATATATTTTTTACTTTTGCACACGAACATTAAAAACTTTTTTGAATGCTTACATGTTTGTTTTTTGCCCAGTCAAAAGAATGGAACAATTTGGGACCATTAACTAACTGGTCCAAATTGTTGTTTCAATTGTCAACTTTTTGTGTACATTTTTGAGCAACTATATAAGTATTAATCTATACACTTAGCAAGGTATCGACTGCACTTCTTATTCACTTTTTGTGCACCTAATACTGAGCAAGCATTTATTTTTTAATTAACCTACCTACCTAACTGTAACTCTATAAATATAGCACTTAAGCAGCACACTCTTTCAATTTTACAACTATAAATATTTTGTTTTTCTAACTGTGATGTGGTGGCTTGGTTGACTTGGAGCTAAGTTCGTTCTGGTTTTGTATATTGCTCCTAGGGTCTAAGGCAACTTTAGAACTTAGTGTTTACTATCTCTAGTTCCATCTATGTATCTAAGCTAAGCAACTTAGTGTAAGGGCTCAGCCCCAAACAATTATCATATATTCGTCTAAGTTAATTCATAAGCAATCGATAAGTATTCAAACAGTCCCTTTCAAATATCAATTCTTATGTTGGCCCTAGCTAATCTATTGTTTCTTCGTCGTCGTCTCTAGTGCCCGGAGATCCGCAGGATGTGAAGGCCACGCCTCTGAACTCCACATCGATACACGTGAGCTGGAAACCGCCACTGGAAAAGGATCGCAACGGCATCATAAGGGGCTATCATATACACGTCCAGGAAATGCGAGATGAGGTGAGTTTGCAAGCTCATTTAACTGAGAAGAAACAGACAAGACAAAATGTTTGCAGACGCAAAAAAGATATCAACATCTATTTTTCACAGCAAAGCCTTTTCACTTAAGCTCGACTTAAGTATGATTCATATTTAAAATCCTGTCTATCGTATATTAAACAGGGCAAGGGCTTTCTCAACGAGCCCTTCAAGTTCGATGTCGTCGAAACGTTGGAATACAGCGTTACCGGACTGCAGCCCGACACGAAGTACTCGATTCAAGTGGCCGCATTGACGCGCAAGGGAGATGGGGATCGCAGTGTGGCGGTGATTGTGAAAACGCCCGGAGGTGTGCCCGTGCGTCCGACGGTAAGTCTGAAGATCATGGAGCGGGAGCCCATTGTCTCCATTGAGCTGGAGTGGGAGCGTCCGGCGCAAACGTACGGCGAGCTGCGTGGCTATCGATTGCGATGGGGCGTCAAGGATCAGGTGCTCCAAGAGGAAATGCTCTCGGGACCCCAAATGACCAAGAAGCGATTTAACGATCTCGAACGTGGTGTGGAGTACGAGTTTCGTGTGGCGGGCAGCAATCACATTGGCATTGGTCAGGAGACGGTCAAGATCTTCCAGACGCCCGAGGGATCGCCTGCCGAAGCGCCCTCGAACATAACCAAGCGCTTCCAGACACCCGACGTTGTCTGCGTCACCTGGGATCCGCCGCCGCGAGATAAGCGCAATGGCCTGATCACGCGCTACGATGTGCAGTTCCACAAGAAGATCGATCACGGCCTGGGCTCCGAGCGCAACATGACGCTCCGCAAGGCGGTCTTTACCAACCTCGAGGAGAACACCGACTACATCTTTCGTGTGCGCGCCTACACGAAACAGGGCGCTGGTCCTTTTAGTGAAAAGATGCTTGTGTCAACGGAGCGTGATATGGGACGTGCCCCGATGTCGGTGCAAGCGGTGGCTACCTCCGAGCAGACGGCTGAGATCTGGTGGGAGCCGGTGCCCAGTCGTGGCAAACTGCTCGGCTATAAGATCTTTTACACCATGACCGCTGTGGAGGATCTCGATGATTGGCAGACAAAGACGGTGGGTCTAACTGAGTCAGCGGACCTGGTGAACCTAGAGAAGTTCGCTCAATATGCCGTCGCGATTGCAGCGAGGTTCAAGAACGGACTGGGCCGCCTCAGCGAGAAGGTAACGGTGCGCATAAAGCCCGAGGATGTACCGCTCAATCTGCGTGCCCACGACGTCAGCACACACTCCATGACACTGTCGTGGTCGCCGCCCATACGACTCAATCCCGTGAACTACAAGATCAGCTTCGATGCGATGAAGGTGTTCGTGGACTCGCAGGGTTTCTCCCAAACGCAAGGGGTGACGAAGCGCGAGATAATCCTCAAGCACTTTGTGAAGACGCACACGATCAACGAGCTGAGTCCCTTTACCACATACAATGTAAATGTGAGCGCGATTCCCTCCGATTACTCCTACAGACCCCCGACAAAGATTACTGTGACCACACAAATGGCCGCACCACAGCCCATGGTAAAGCCCGATTTCTATGGCGTGGTGAACGGTGAGGAGATTCTAGTCATATTGCCTCAGGCATCCGAGGAGTATGGTCCGATCTCGCACTACTATCTCGTTGTCGTCCCAGAGGATAAATCCAATCTGCACAAGAATCCCGACCAGTTTCTCACCGATGACCTACTGCCCGGTCGCAACAAACCGGAGCGTCCGAATGCACCGTATATAGCAGCTAAGTTTCCGCAACGCTCCATACCCTTCACCTTCCACCTGGGTTCGGGTGATGACTACCACAACTTTACCAATCGCAAGCTGGAACGCGAGAAACGCTATCGAATCTTTGTGCGTGCCGTGGTAGATACGCCGCAGAAGCATCTGTATACCTCGAGCCCCTTCTCCGAGTTCCTGTCGCTGGACATGCGCGAGGCACCGCCGGGCGAACGTCCGCATCGCCCTGATCCCAACTGGCCCTCGGAGCCGGAGGTTTCGGTCAATCGCAACAAAGATGAGCCCGAAATCCTGTGGGTGGTGCTGCCACTAATCGCCGCCTTTGTCGTCTCAACCACACTGATTGTTCTCTATGTGGTGCGCCGTCGTCGGCAACCCTGCAAAACACCCGATCAAGCGGCCGTAACGCGTCCATTGATGGCCGCCGATCTGGGCGCCGGACCGACACCCAGTGATCCGGTGGATATGCGAAGACTGAACTTCCAAACGCCCGGCATGATCTCGCATCCGCCCATTCCCATATCGGAGTTTTCCAATCACATCGAGCGCTTGAAGTCGAATGACAATCAGAAGTTCTCGCAGGAGTACGAGAGCATCGAGCCGGGTCAGCAGTTCACCTGGGACAACTCCAACTGCGAGCACAACAAGTCGAAGAATCGCTATGCGAATGTCACCGCCTATGATCACTCACGCGTGCAGCTGCCTCCGCAGGAGGGCGTCCTCGGCTCGGATTATATTAATGCCAACTACTGTGATGGCTATCGGAAGCATAATGCCTATGTCGCCACCCAGGGACCGTTGCAGGAGACCTTTGCGGACTTTTGGCGTATGTGCTGGGAACTCAAAACGTCGACAATTGTGATGATGACCCGGTTGGAGGAACGAACGCGCATTAAGTGCGATCAGTATTGGCCGACAAGGGGCACCGAGACATACGGTCAGATCTTTGTGACCATCACCGAAACGCAAGAGCTGGCCACCTATAGCATACGCACTTTCCAGCTGGTCCGGCAGGGCTTTAACGATCGCAGAGAGGTTAAGCAGCTGCAGTTTACGGCCTGGCCCGATCACGGTGTGCCCGATCATCCTGCACCATTCCTGCAGTTCCTGCGACGCTGTCGCGCCTTGACGCCACCCGAGTCGGGACCGGTTGTGGTGCACTGTTCGGCTGGAGTGGGTCGCACTGGCTGCTATATTGTGATCGACTCGATGCTGGAACGCATGAAGCACGAGAAGATCATCGATATCTATGGCCATGTGACATGCCTGCGTGCCCAGCGCAACTACATGGTGCAGACGGAGGATCAGTACATCTTCATACACGACGCCATAATAGAAGCCATCATCTGTGGCCTCACCGAGGTCGCCGCTCGCAATCTGCACACCCATCTGCAAAAGCTCCTCACCACCGAGCCGGGCGAGAGTATTTCGGGCATGGAGGTGGAATTCAAAAAGCTATCCAATGTCAAAATGGACTCTTCCAAATTTGTCACGGCCAATCTAGCATGCAACAAGCACAAGAATCGTCTCGTTCACATTCTGCCCTACGAGTCGAGTCGCGTCTATTTGACGCCCATCCATGGCATCGAAGGCAGCGACTATGTCAACGCCAGCTTTATCGATGGCTATCGCTATAGGTCTGCTTACATTGCTGCTCAGGGACCAGTGCAGGACACCGCTGAGGACTTTTGGCGCATGCTCTGGGAGCACAACTCCACCATTGTTGTTATGCTAACCAAACTCAAGGAAATGGGCAGGGTAAGTTTTACAGCTCAATACTCGCTCCCTTTCATTTGAAAGTATTGCTCTGTTGCAGGAGAAATGCTTCCAGTACTGGCCCCATGAGCGCTCTGTACGCTATCAGTATTATGTTGTCGATCCAATTGCCGAGTACAATATGCCTCAGTACAAGCTGCGCGAGTTTAAGGTACGATTTGGTTCGATATCCGCTCCCTTTGTATAAAGTAACTTTAACCCACATTTTCCACATTCGACCAGGTGACCGATGCACGTGATGGCTCCTCGCGCACTGTGCGTCAGTTCCAGTTCATCGACTGGCCCGAGCAGGGAGTGCCCAAGTCGGGTGACGGCTTCATCGATTTCATTGGGCAGGTGCACAAGACCAAGGAACAGTTTGGCCAGGATGGCCCCATAACGGTGCACTGCTCGGCGGGCGTTGGACGCTCCGGTGTCTTTATCACTCTAAGCATTGTTCTGGAGCGGATGCAATACGAGGGTGTGTTGGATGTGTTCCAAACTGTGCGCATACTGCGCTCCCAGCGACCAGCCATGGTGCAAACGGAGGTGAGTAAAATCATAAGAGTCACGACTATATTTATTAATTAAATATGATTTTCCTTAACAGGATCAATATCATTTTTGCTATCGCGCTGCTTTGGAGTATTTGGGCTCATTCGACAACTATGCAAACTGAGTAGACGCAGCAGGAGCAGTAGGAGGATTTGGAGCTGGAGTCCAGGCTACAGAGCAAAAACGTTGTTAACTTTAAGTTAATGTTATAAGTTGCATGTACGTTTGCAACTGTACGCATAATACGCATTTACGATATACACGGATACCTTAACTTTAAAGTATTATAGCCAGATACTGCCCCCAAACTTACATACTTATAAAATAATTTTGTATTCAAGTTGTAATCATTTTCGATTCTATTTTGATTAGTGTTTTGATTTTTGCCTTTTGGTTTTACTCGGTCTTTGTTTTTATTTTGAATAATGTGAACTCAAAAAGACTGTTACACGTTTAATGATCAGTAATTTATACTTATGTGCATACATCCATATATATACATATATATGTATTTGTATATATGCATACAGTTTTTGCTCGAACTAATCAAAGTAGTCAATCAACTTGTTGTGGTGCGTCGTCGACCCACTTGGTAACCTATACATATTTGAACTAAGGACTTGGTAGATATTAAACTTACCGCCTAAATGAATCTCGCGACAACATAAGCTAAAATGAGGTCAAGTAGTTGCCATTTGAACTTAATCGACAAGTAAGAAGAGGGTGGGAGAACGAATCCAATTATCATTACATTCTAGAGACATGTGTATGTATGTATTTGTGTGTACAACAATCAACAATCAAATATGTTTAATGTGTTTTTTATACTTGCGAATACTTAAAAGTCCGCCTAGGTTCGATAACTTATCTAACGCAAAAACAAATGTAAACCGTGCAATTAGTCAAAAGTCTTGCGTAGTGCATATCTTATAAGGCAGCTAGTTTTAAATTAGTTTCTAGATTTAGTTAAGCTATCTGACATGTTTTTATTTGAACAACTTAACATTCCCCACATATGCTTGGTAAAACAAAATTGTCCAGAATATAAAGACCTAGGTCATTATCAGTATATTTTAATCGTTCCCGCTTTGGAGATTATTAACATTAACATATGTCATTCCGGCCCTTGTTTACTTTTAAGATATCCCTCTATAATTTGTTTTATGATTACATAATCCTGTATATACCAGAACCCCTCCAGATATATGTATGCGTAATTAGGATCCTAAATCTAGAAAAATATGGTACCTAAAGTGTATGAAAAAGACAGCATAGATAATAACCCAGAAAACTTACAGACAGACAAATGAGTAATAAGATAACTGTAGATATGTATTGTAGATTATTTATATGATACGTCTATATATAACAACCATTTATACCTATAACGCTACACCACTACAATAATGTATTATGGCCTAAGAATTATAATAATGTATATACATATTTGATATGCTGTTCAATCGATCGGCCGATAGTATTTATAAAAGACGTTAGCAAGCAAATGCGTAAAAGCAAATAAGAAAACTAAATAATAATTATTTAGCCAGAACACATGTTAAACAACAATATTAATACGTATGTACGCATAATAGATTTAATCCACACCAACACAAACATGCATAAGTATCTGTTATAACGAGCAAATTTAGAGCGTTGCCCACTAATAAAAGAATTGGATGAATTGGAGTTAGGACCTAGTAAATTGACAAGTTGGCGTATGCCAGAACCCAGAATATGATTGGGGCTTATTTGGAAAAAATATTAAATAAATACAAATTATAGCGTTAAATATTACTAATAGCAACAATAGATGTCTAATAGATAATGGTAACCACCACAGCGTTGCAAGCATATTTAGCATACTTCTATATAAATCAACTACAAGTCTATATTGTACATTACAAAAATTGGTCAGCTTGTCAACTTTTGTTAATACTATATGAAATTGTTTAATATATACAGACATACATATATTTTACCAATTAGTCAGATATAAAACAATTTTAATGGTACATACACAACATAAGAAAATCATATACATTCATATGTACAAGTTTAAAGTTTTGGAAATAACTTTTAATGGGTATATCTCGGTTAAATTAAATCAGATCTTTGAAACACAAGCCTTTTTGGAATCGTATGATCTAGGGCAATGGAACAGAATCAGAAAACAACAAGAAATCAAATTTACCTTCTGAAAACAAGAGTAATTGGTGCTGATTCTGCTCGTCTGGTATTACAATTAGAAAAACAAGCGACATTCGAATTATAAACGTAACAAAATACTACAAAACACTGCCCATACCTACGAGTCAAAAGGAATGTGATACAAGCATCTATATTTGACAGAGATATATGTACATAATTGTTTAAGTAAGAAAGATATTACGTTCAATATTATCATACAATTATATGTATCAGATATATTATATATATTATATATATATATAATTTTCGAAAACCGAAAAACCAGTGAAAATGAATATTTAATGACGAAATAAAATACATATTATGAAAAGTTCTGCTAGTTGATTTAATGTAATATCAACTGGCCCTAAGACAAGGTTTTTCAGATTTCAACACAGTTCCCAGGGCCCAGCAAGTGAAACGTATACAAGTGTTTGAGATCTTAGATGACTCCATAATGCTTGAATGATGTTCAATAAAGTTCGCTCTTGAGATTCCAAATCCTTCAAAAATCTCGTAAGGACACATATATTTCAGATTACATTAAAAAACACTATCGATTGGCATTCAAAGATTTTCAGAATCCGAAAAAAATTGTGCAAAATTTCACATTAAGTGGTAGGACGGAAAAAATTAGAAATGCGCCAAATCCGGCAAAATTGAGCCATTTGGAGGTTGTTCTCGGACCACAGAACAATAAAACGAAGATCCTTCACACGTCTAAAATTAAGGGTCATTTTTTTAAAGATAAAAAATGTTCAAATCTCCGTCAACTCCTTTCAGGTTTTGTCGAATGATATGTCACACTATTTATGAAGCGTTGAAGCCAAAGTTTTCATCGAATACAGCTCGATAAAATTCGTCTTAGTCATTCTAATGCACTACACCCTTTAGAGAATATGGAAAGATCTGGACGAAGTAGCCATTTTCATTTGCCTGTGTGCGCCTGAAAGTATGCTTCGATATTTTAAGGAAATCGTGATCCTGAATAGCAACGAAGTAAAATTACCCAATTTCCTATCTGAAAAAGGAAGTAACTTAGTGCACAAAGCTTTTGTTTATTTGTAACCTTACTACGCTATTCAAAAATTAAATTTGGAAATTTTCGCCCCGGTGGGTATATCTATGGCGAAGGTTGACGAGCTGAGCCGATCATGCTCGCTGGCTTGTAAATACAATTGTAAAAAAATTTATATGTGCCTACTTATCTAAAAAAAATAACGATCATAACAATAACGTAAAATAAAAGAGACAAAAATAAATATATAGAACGATCCCGTTAGCTGGACTCGTTGGCCACAGACGGTTCTTTGGCAGCCTGAAACATCTCAGACATTATGTTTAAAGGGTCCTCGCTGCGCAAGTAGCCATTGTGCTCAGGATGGGATTCGAAGACGACTTCGCCGCGTATTACGCGTACTCGCGGTCCGTGTGCTCGAGCCGTAAATTTGACCTTGCCGCACGTGTCAGGACGTAAACGGCGATGGGCACGCAATCCACTGACCACAACAAAGTTCTTATCGCAGCCGTAGCACTTGTACCTCTTCATGCCAATGTGCCGCGAGAGATGCGAGATGAGCGTCTCGCGATGTGTGAAATCCAGTGAGCAGACCTGTTAAAAGTACATCAGTGGAATCTAGGTAAGGGTATTTCGCTGCACCGCTTACCTTGCACTTGAATGGTTTCTCGCCAGTGTGCCTGCGATGATGGACACGCACCTGGCCAGGCGTGCGGAAGCGCTTCTCACAGTAGTTGCACTTATGTGGCAGCTCGCCAGTGTGAATCATCTTGTGGATGCGCAGCCCACCCATAGTGGTAAAGCACTTTGAGCAATCGTCGCATTTATATTGAGCAGACCAAGCTGATGATGCTGGTCGGGGGGTTACAACAGTAAGCGCTGGGGTCGGTAAGATTGGCTCAGGGGATGCAATTTCAGGTGCCACAGCTGCCATTGCATCCTGCACAGGATCTGGATCAGCAGAAGCATTTAATGGTGCCGCAACATCTGGCACCACAGGAACTGCCGCTTCTACAGTTGCAGGAGTCGACGAAATGCATTCTGCAAATAGGCAAGAGATTATTAATAATTTAAATGAGAGATATGGGGACACAACTAATACTCACTCTTATAAGACTTGACCTCCACTACCATGTGCTCAAATTTCGCATCTGCGATGTCGTGCGAGATTGTCAAATGTTTGCAGAATGCCGCAAATTGTTCGAAACAGCGGGCACAGCTCGGACACTCCCAGTGAAAGCGATGATCGGAATATGTGTTGCGCAATTGACGTACCTTCAAATTACTCTCCTTGGTGGGCGGCAGTCGAAGCACCTGCAGCTGCGAAGGCAACACCACTTTGGCGTTTCTATTTTTCGGTTGCAGCACACTGCCGGGCAGTGGCAGCGTTTGCTCTATGTTGCGTATCTGATTCTGGATATCTGTGATGATCTTGCGAGACTCTGGCAAACTCTCAAACAAACTTATAGCATTAAAATGGGAGTTTCGATTAATGGGCATTGTCAGTGTGGCCGCTTGTAGCGAAGTGGGAGCAGATGGGGTTGGAACTGTTGCCGTTTGGCCAGCCGTTGAGTTTTTATGCCCCGAACTTATGGACATGGAGCTTGGCAATGTGATTATTTTGCCCCCAATATTGAAGCTATTGGTAGTGTTACCGGTTGCGGTGGGTGCCAGCTTTATTATCTTCATGTTTGGCATCACTTTAATCACCATGCAATTACTTTGCACCACCTTTAATACGTTAGCACAGATATTTGTCTTGGGTTTGGAAATGTTCTTCTTCAAAATACTTGAAGGCTGGTTGTCTGATTGCTTTGGCCTTAAAATTTTGGAGCGATTCAATGATGCTGTAGAGTTTGGCAAAGGTATCAGTTTACCAGTGGGCACAACTACAAAGGGATAGGAATATTATTATTATATATATATAAAAGTTAAGAACAAGTAAAGACTAACAGTGTGATGGATTCACAGGTGCTCTTGGTTTCTCCTGCTCTACACATTCCTCTTTCGGCGACTTCTTTATCGCTGGCAAGCGCAATTTGCTGCGCAATTGTTCAGCTAGGCTGTTTCGGGTCCAGCTGTCCTCGTGGCCAGTGGAATTTAACTTAGCTGCTTCAGGCTGAGGCTCCGCTTTGATAATAATACCAGTTGGAAGCTGATCTTCTACGTCCATCGGCTCAGATTTAATTTCTAAGTCACAGAATCGCTCAGCTGGCAGTGTCGTGTCCAATTTACTGATCGCCACCAGCTGACCGATATTTCCATGCATATCCGCATATTCGAGCTGACCGCACAGCTCATTGCCGTTCTGCCGATGCAGTTGCAATTCCAGGCGTGTCTCAAAATGCCGACGGCAAATCGAGCACACAAAGCGACGCACATAGAAGTGACTGCTCATGTGCCTCGTCAGACTGGCTGCATCGATGCACTCCAACTGACAGATCTGCATTGCAAGGAATAACATTTTAATTAACAACATAAACTGGCCACACTTTATAAACACAAACACTAAAGCCGATCTCTCCATCTATGATGTATGTATAAATATATTGCTCTTACCCTGCAGTTGGAGTTGTTAATTCCATCCGCATGCTTTCGATATTCATGCTCCTGGATTTCTTCGAGCGTGTTGCACCACTCTCCACAGCCATGGCAACAGAAATGGCGATTTAGCTGATGATTGATCTGATGCGACGCAAGCGATAAGTGATTTTCGCACGTAAAGCTGCATACTTTGCATGAAAATGCGTCAAGAGCGGCAACACTCTCAGCCGATGACGTCACAAATAACTGTAGCACAGAAAAGTTTACTGTCACACTCAAATACTTGATATATATACATGTATATGTGCCTGTGTTAGATTACCTTTTGCTGCTGATCGAGAGTACCGAGGCTCGCTATGAATTTGAGCTCGTCCTCAGATTTGCAATCGTGAACCGGCACCGTTATCATGTTCGGCCGCTCCTCGATTATTTTCATAAAGGTGCCAGCTGCAAGAAATGAGCGAATTTACGTGAATAACTAGAGACAAAGCTAACGGTAGTGCGTAATATAAAAATAGACGCAACACATGCGAACGCACACACCCACATGGGCATAAGCAGACAAAAGCATAGATTCATATATTTACCGCACGACAATTCCAATGTTGGTCCATCCTCATCGACCTCAAGCTTTATCTTCGTATCATCAATATCAATTTCCTCAGTTTTAATCACAATTTCCTCGTGCATCGCGCTGAGCGAAAAAAAAGTGCGCAAAATAAATTACCGCTGCGATCAGTAGAAGCTATCGACCGCTCTCCGAAAAATATCGAGCACTTATCCGTATTCCTGCGCCGATATATCGATATATTTACTCGTGCAGCGCACTGCAGTCGATTTCACATTTGACATTGAACTGTAACAACAATCAGAATCTCTGCTAGCAAGCATAATAAAAAGCAAACAAATTGCGATTTCTCTTCAATTATTATTGCTAATTAAAAGGAAACGGCTTGACGCAACTCATACGCCTCAGCTCTGGGCGTACAAAGCAATCGTATCCCGCTGGGACGGCTGGGAGTAACCTGCTCAACGAATGCCATAAATCAATGTTTGTTTTAAAAATTTCACAAGCGTAAACCAAAAAATGAGCAACAGCGAAGACTCCCAACAATACATTAACGATATGCTGGTCAAAGAGGAGGATGAGGCGTCGGGTGGTCGGTAATCAATCCATGATATTGTTCTGCATTATTAACCTATTGTTCTATTAACGTACTCTAGACGATTCGGACAGACAGGACGGACATGGGAGCATGCTGCGCGAACAGGATCGCTTTCTGCCCATCTGCAATATAATCAAGATAATGAAAGTGCCAGTGCCACAGAATGGCAAAATAGCCAAAGATGCAAGAGAGTGCATACAGGAGTGCGTCTCGGAGTTCATATCATTTATCAGTAGCGAGGCCATTGAGCGCAGTGTCGCCGAGAATCGCAAGACGGTCAACGGTGACGATTTGCTGGTGGCCTTCAACAATTTGGGCTTTGACAACTACGTGGAACCACTCTCTATTTACTTGCAAAAATATCGCGAGGTGAGTGCAAATATATTTTATTCGATGGCAATTAGCACTCATCTAATCTTTGCTTCTCTCTTGCCGCGCAGTCAAACAAATCGGATCGCAATTTATTTCTGGACAGCAGCTATATGCAAACCGATGAAGGCGAGGCTGGCAAACAGTAGCCTTTAGCGGGGGTTTAATTTAAGATTTAAGGGATGGTGAATAGATTTTTTTTTTAAATTTATATATATATATATATATATATATATATATAGAGAGTCTGTAGTCAAGTCAAGTTTTACTTTTATGGCAAGTAGCTTAATAGTTTCATTTTATATGCATATTTTATAAGACACCAAGTACTTTGTATATTCTACAGGTTTACATATTTGTATATGCTTAAAGATATTAAAGGGTATGTTGAGTCAGACAGTCATATTGTTTTATCCTGCTTACCTTTTATTATTATTAAGGACACAGCTTAGTTATACCTACGATGCTGATGTTATTATATATATATTTGTTTTTTTGCTTTTGCGAATTACATCTGATCGGCCACATCAAAGAAGATATCTCCAAGGACTCTGTGTGTAATGGTCGCAACACTGTCGATTGACATTCAAATATAATGAAGAGAAGATAACGCAAAAACTATATCGTGAAAATAACGTTATACTTTTGTTAGTGCTAGCACCAAGTTGTTTGCAACTTTTTGTGATTTAGCAAACCTGTTACACAATTTCAAATGAATTTAAACAAAAGCTAACTAAGGAACATTGTGTGCCTCGGTGTGAAACTAAATGATATATGGCCTGACTCTAAGCAGCAAAGTATAAACGATTTACGAGTAAAAATCACTGGATTCCACGACTACTTCATTATAATATTAGCTACTAAGTTAGATGATGTGTGATTTTGGGATTGGGGTGAAGATGAGGATTACTTAATAGTAGTAGGAGCACTACAACATTATACGTGATGCCTAGTTCGGTATATAAAATATGATAGATACTTAGGTTTTAAGTGTTATAAATTAGTTGCGATTAACACTAGGCTAAAATAATGTGGCTTATACACATGGGCATCCATTAGCAGAATATAGAATGACACAATATTCATATCGCTTGCGCTCTGACTAATTTCAGTTGTTTGTTACAGCATCAGGTCCTCGCTCTCCATGGGCTCGTCCTTGATGCGCAGCAACTTGCTGTTATCCATGGCCTCATCGTTTAGGAATATGTTGCTATCCCCATGCTCCAAGTGTAGCGTGGGCAATGCCTCCGCAAGAAGTTGACCAGGCTGGATAAAGCAAAAGCTCTCAAAGTGTTTGCAGCAAATTTGCTTTGAGTTGTCCCACTTGGGCAGAGGCTCGATTTTCAGATTGTAGCACCACTTAGTGCGCTGATTGCGATTCTGCGGAAAGTCCAGCATTGGCAGCTGTACATCGTCCACGCCACAAATTAGACAGCTCATCGCGTTGGATGGCAGATGTGTCGCACAAATGAGTTTGCCGGAGTAGCTTTGAACATCCGGTAGATTGAGCGCCTGACACCATTGATGCAGCAGCATGGGATCTATTATTGAATTATAGATATTTTGATAAGCTTGGCGACTTGAATGGCTATTTTATATAATATTACCTTTGGGAAACTTGTGCAGCTGGACACTGTCATCCTCAGAGCAATCGGACATGCAGCAACGTTGTCCCACAGGAGGCAGCTTGGGCTCTGCGCTGTCTGGGCCCAAATGGAGGCTGGGTACCGCATTGGACATGAGACGACGCACGCCTATAAGCTGCGGATCAAAGTGTCGACTGCAGATGAGCTTTGTGTTGCGCTGGGACTCATAGAAGCGCATGCCTGTGGCCTGCTCCCATTTACGTATGGAGCTGATGTTGTTGGGCAGTCGAAAGAGCTTGATGCCATCACCACGAGGACTGCGGCAATAGGGCAAACAGCAGCATTTGATCTTCCACGGTGGCAGCTGACCCGGTGGCAGAGGATCAAATCGAGAGCGACGCTCTCTTTTGACATATGGAGCTGTTCGCATTTGATCATCAGCATTCACATTCAAATCACCATCATTGTCATCATAGTCATCATCCAAGTCCTCCAGCATGGTGTCCTCAACATCCATTTCAACCTCATCACACTCGCTGCCTGCTTCGGACTGAGCAAACAGCAGCTGGCTCTGCTCATTCGTAAAGATCTCCAGCGGCACATTGTCCCCCAGTTCTAGCGTGGGCACCGCCCAGGGACGTAACTTGCGCAGACGGATGCAGTGCGTCTCGAAATGGACACTGCATATCATTGTCTTCCACGGCCGTCGCTCATCGTATTTGATGCGCAAATTATGCATCCATCGTTGCTGTAGCTGACGCGAGCGCGGAAACTTGTAGATGTGCACGCCGTGCTGGGAACGCTGTCGTTGGCAGTGGACCAGTGAGCACTTATCATAGCCGGACTTGACCGGATTGTAGCTAGTGGTGCACTTCTCCTGATTAATGCTGGGCAGACGCAGCTGCTGATCGGACCAGTTATAGGAATCGTTTTGGCTGAAATGATTGTCATATTGTTGCTCATCCTCGCTACCCTCGTGCAACTGCAGCTCGGGCTCCAGCAGACTGAAATCATCCTGCTCCTGGTTGCCATCTTCCAGCTCCAGTTGATCAAATTGCTCCATTTCTTCCTGTTTGACGGTCATACCCCGCTCCGAACTGCTCATTGGCTTGTCCAGACGCAAGAATTCATTGTCAAACAGTTTCTTGGGCGCAAGCGGTCCCAGATTCAAGGTGGGCACACTGCCGTGCATCAGTCGCACATTGCCTAGACAGCTGGGCTCAAAGTGTGCGCTGCAGATGCGATAGCGCCAGCGGAACTCGGGATCGAAGGGCACCTGAGTGTTGTGCTGCCACTTGGCGCACATATCCGACGAATGGGGGAACTTGTGCAGCGTCACATTCTCGCTGGTCAAATGATTGGAGCAGCCCTCGATCTGACAGTATTTGCTGGATTTGCAGGGCGGGGCTGGCCGTGGCAGGCGAAGACCTACATTCGCAGAGAGCAACTGTTGCTGAGACTCCAGCGGGGCAGCGAGAGCCTCCCTGGCCTCTTCTTTGGACTGTTCCAGTTGCAGTTGGGCGTTGAACTCATTATTATAGATATGCTTCGGTCGACGTGAGCCCAGTCGCAACGTGGGCATCGCACCACGTCTGATGCGCGAGCCGTGAAAGCAATCCTCGATGAAATGATGACTGCAGATGCGAAAACGCCAAGCGAATTTGACGTCCACGAGCACCTGGGTGTTGTGCATCCACTTTTGCATGGCATCCAGCGAGACGGGGAACTTGTGTAGCTTGATGCTGCTGCTCAGATTATTGGAGGTGACATTGCAGCCATGCACGCTGCAGTGGCGTGCACTGTAGTGGAGTCCATTTTGGACAACGGGGATACGGCATTGGGGTGGATCTGGACTGAGGGGATTGTGCGAGAACTGCTCAGCATAGCTGAGATTTGCCTCGGTATCCATTTGCTCGTAGGTGGTGCACTTCTCGACATGGCCCACCTCGAGCAGCACCTCCAGCGCCTGCATTTCCAGTGGCTGCTGTGAGTTATTGTCGCAATCCTCTTCATATTCCATAACCTGCGGTGGTGGTGGCTCCATCTTGGGCAACGGCTCCAGCTTGAGTAATGGCTCCGGCTGAGCCTCAACAACTTTTTCGCTGACCTGCAGCTCATTCATGTGTTGCCACTCCAACTCAGTGGGATTCTGATAGGCAGGCAGCTCGCCCGGTTGACGCTCCGGCAACTCCAGCGTAGGCATGCTCCACGGCTTCAGGCGCTTGGTTGTCTCCGTGAAGCATGTCGACTCAAAGTGCTTGCTGCAAATCTTGTACATATAACGCTGTTGCTCGTAAAACACCAGCTGCATGTTGTGCAGCCACATCTCCAGCAGATCTCGCCGCGTGGGCAAACCATGCAGGCGACCACCGTCGCGTGGTTTGAGCGTTCTGCAGCCGCGCACAGCACAGCTGACAACGCGTATGCGAACGCTGCTGCGCGCAGCCTCATAATTGGAGTCCAACAGCTCCTCAGCGGCGTGTGCCGAAAAGTGATCCGCACTGTGATCGTAGAGCAAGATTAGGTGGAGTGGACAGAGCTTGGGCAGATGCTGCTTATCGAGCTGCTGCGCTTCCAGGCCCATATAGGAGAGCCACTGCTGACGGAGCTCCTGCTCTTGGGGCAGCTCGTAGGTGACCCGCAGATAGCTCTTCTGCAGCTCCACGCACTGCGGATAGCAGCAGTCGTGACTGGCGCCATCTCTATTGCAGTAGCGCTTCTGCTGCGTCGGCACCGACTCTACGCTTGGGTGTATATTGTCGAGCTCATCGTGACCTAGATGGAGTGTGGGCATTGCACCATAGGTGGGTCGTCCATTTTCCAAGCAGCTCGCCTCAAAGTGCACACTGCAGATCTTTAGGCTGGCCAGTTGTTCTTTGCTCGGATCGAGGCGCACATTTTGCAGCCACTTGTCCGCCAACTGGCGCACCTTGGGCAGCCCAAACAGTTGGACTTCATCCGCATCCTTGGAGCTTTCGCAGTGGGGCACACAGCACACGATCACATCCTCTTCCCAGTTCGCCGGATTGGGTATCACATCGTCTAGGTCCTCATGACCTAAATGAAGTGTGGGTCGTGCTCCTGGACGCAGCACTCTAGATGCATTGAAGCAGTTTGCCTCGAAGTGGCGCTCACAAACATGCTGTTCCGAGCCGCTCATGGCCGCCTGATCCAGTCGCAAATTGTGGCACCAATCCAATACCTGTGGGTTACGCTTGGGCATCTTGAACAGACGGCGACGCGATGCATCTTCGTCTTTAACGCAACCACTGACCACACAGCGCAACTCAGTGACAGACCGGCTCAGCGCCAGTGTGGGCACTGCGTCCTCCTTCAGCTCCCCGGTATCAGGATCAAAGCAATCCGGCGTAAAATGCGACTGACACACCTGAAAGATAATTGATTTTAGGATCGGTTTTCTTTATTTGTCAATTAAAAGTGTGTCAGCTTGGGACATGAACCTTGGTATAGATACTCCTATATATCAGAGCACCAAATAAAAAAGGTAGATAGCTTTAGAAGAGCAAATATTGGAAGCATATTTTAATCGTTTCTATCCTTTTTATATATATGAGAGCCTGTCACAGCCTGGTGCAGTGTATCACTCAGTTAGGCGCTTGAACGTACCTGGAATCCATCACTGCTGGCCTGCATGGAGCGATGCTTACAATTGGCGGCCCACTTGCGGATGGTTGGCCGATCCGTGGGGTATTGGTAGAGACGCAGCTGCTCGCTACTTTGCTGGAAGCAGGTCAGCACCGAACAGTAGTTGGCCCAGATAAACTGCAGCGTCTGCTTGTTCTCCTGGCTGTCGGCAATGTTGCCATTGTGCTTGGCATTCGGTATGATGTGTCCATCGTGTCCTAGATTCACTGTTGGCACCGCCCAGCTGCGCAGCTGATTCTTGCAAATGGCCTCCGCCTCGAAGTGATCCTGGCAGACGAACAGCCGTTGTGCATCGACAAAGCGCGGCTGCTGCTGTGTATTCACCAGCCACTTCAGCATCGACGTCTCTGCGCTGGGAAAGCGAAAGAGACGCGTCAGGGCCGAAGCCTGCTGACCGCAGCTGGGAATGCAGCAAGTGCGCAGCTTGCCACGCGGACTGGGACTGGCACTCGCACTAAAGCTAGGACTGTTGCACATCGTCAGCTCAGTTTTAATGCGCAGCGGCAGGTCCAGCGGCACGGCCGGCTGTGTTTGGCTGCCATCCAGCTTTGGATTTAAATAGATGTTGGCATCCTTGTGGTGCAGCTGCAGCGTTGGCATTGCCCACACCTTGGGACGCACTGGGCCCAGGCAGCCTGGCTCAAAGTGCAACATGCAGATGCGATAGACATAATGTCGGGCCGGATCATATTGAATCTTGGTGTTGTGCACCCACTTGGCACAGGTGTCGGGGTAAACGGGCAGCTTGGTCAGACGCACATTGTCCGTATACTTCGAGTAGCAGCCGGGCACAGCGCAACGCAGCTTCATGGCCATGCTAGAGCTGGATATCAGTTCGTAAGTCTCACGCAGCTGCCTGCGCACAACATCTGGCACCGATTCGGGCAGCGGCACCAGTTCGTAGAGCTGCATAAAATGCATCACACACAGCTGGGCGTGCCTGGGCGACGGCTGCGGATGGGGCAGCTGCAGCCAGTGTAGCCAGGCCTGTTGCACCTGCGGATGCGCAGGAAGATCATAGCCGCGATAGAGATTGAGACGAGCACAAGTACATTTGGGCACCAGGCAGCTGCCACTGGTGCTAGCCACATTGTGGCGATAAATATTGGTATCCGAGTGGCCGAGTTTCAAAGTGGGACACGGCGCATTCAGCTCAAAGTGATCGCTGCAGAGGAACATTTGGGTGCAGTCCATCGTTGGAGGCAGCTTCAGGTTGTGCAACCATTTGCGAAGCATCAGACGATCCTTGGGCAGACGCTGCAGCTGGACGCCATGCAACTCCGACTGCTTGCCGCAACTTGGCAGGCAACAGCAACGACCGTGCTTAATCTCCGCCAGATCCGGTTTCCGTTTGCGGCAGTGTTTCAGGCTCCAAAGCCGAAAAACCGAATGCTGCGGCTGTTCATCGTAAATGCCCGACAGCATCCGGCCATTGCAGCTGTAGGTGAGCGGTATGGCATGGCCCAGTTTCAAGGTGGGCACCGCATTCTGCTTCAGCTTGCGCGTGCCCAGCATCGAGGGCTCAAAGTGCTCGACGCATACACGACCCATGCACGACTCCAATGGCAGCTGCAGATTGGCGCTCCACTTCAGCAGCAGCTGCGGATCCTTGGGAAAGCCAAAGGTGCTCAGATGATGGATGGCGGTGCGCTCCTTTCGACAGTGCTTCAGACAGCAAATGGGCGTCACATTATTCACAGCCTTCTCGCGCCGCGGAGCCGTTGTCATTCGAAGTGGCCGCGTATCAGGCAGAAGCAGCTCATCGTCATTGCCGGGAATGTCCTCATCTTCGTCATCATCATCGTCGAGATTATCATGTCCGGCAGAGTTATCATCACTGTGGTGCTCAGCGTAGGTTTCCACCAGTTCCAAGGGATCGAAATAGCCATGTTCCTCAGAGTCCGGATGGTCTTCCCCATCCTCGTCCATATCTTGATCCTGCTCCAGATCCTGCTCCTGCTGCTCTTCGTCTTCATTCTCTAACTGCTGCTCATCCTCCTGCTCAGTCTTTACTTTGACCAACGACTTCAAGCTAGTATCGCCCTCTTCTTCCTCCGCCCCCTCCTCCTCCTGCTGCAGACCCGCTTTAATGCCCTCATTATCAAAAACTACGCCCTCGTCGTGTCCCAATTTGAGCGTAGGCACTGCTCCAGTCTTCAGCTTCAGCTTGCCACGCACCAGTGGCTCGAAATGATCCGCACAGATGCGTCCGCGGCATTGATCCGGCGACAAGCGCAGATTGACACGCCACTTCTCGAGCAGCTCCTCGCTGCGTGGATAACGATAGGTACGCAGATCGTTGTCAATGCTGCGCCGCTTGCGACAGTGCGCCAGCGCACAGGTGGGCGTAAAGAAGCCCGGTATATTCTTTGGATTCTCATAGATCGGCAGCTCCTGATGGCCCAGCTGCTGTGTGGGCATTGCCCAGCCCCTCAGCTGATTCCCATCGATGCAACGGCGATTGAAATGGGCGCTGCAGATGCGCGTCGTCTTGTCCACGTTGGCAGCAGGCAGCCGGAGATTGTGGCGCCACTTGCTCTGCTGCTGTTTCCCGTTCGGAAACGGAAAGAGACGGGCACCATGCTCCAGGCGACTGCGACTACAACTCGGCACACAGCACTTGAAATCGGTCGTAGATTTCTTGATTTTAACCTATGCAAAAAAACCCGAAAGTGAATATTTAAAGACTCAATATCTAAAAACTGTTTACCACCTGTGTTGTATTTGAATCTGTGGCCGCCGACATGTTAATGTCCGGTTTAGTGTCTTCATCGAGGTCGGAGTGCGCCTCCTGCTTAATGTTGATCCTCATGGAATCTTGCACGCGTCTCTGGCGTCCAAAGAGATTGCTCTGCAGCTCCTCGGGGTTGACTTGGAACAAGTCATCAGTCTCGTCATGGCCAAGCTCCAGTGTCGGTATGGAGCCAATGTTCAAGCGCGTCTTACCAATGCAAATGTCCTCGAAGTGGGCGTTGCAGATCTTATAGCGTTCGCGCTCCTTGAAGTTGAGATGCTCGAGGCGGAGATTGTGGCGCCAGCGCTGGAAGAGCTCCGCATCTTTGGGAAAACTGTTCATCTGCACTTCATCGAATTTACGCGTCTTGCCGCACGAGGGCACACAGCACTTGAAGACCGGATCAATATAGCGCTCCTCCGGCTTGGGATTCAGCATCAGCTCGATGTCATCATCATCGTGGCCGAGGGAGAGCGTGGGAATGGCCCACTTGAACAGGTGCTTTGGTCCAATGCAATCAGTCTCGAAGTGTCTGTTGCAGATGCGAACGCCGATGCAGTCGACCGGACTCATTTTCAGATTGTTGCACCACTTCCAGAGCAGATCCTCATCGTCGTTGGGGAAGCGGAATAGACGCACATCCGGTTGCTCCTTGACGGCATCGCAGCCCTCGACGGTGCAGTGCTCCTCCACGAAAGACTGCGCCTCATTCGGAAATATGTCTTCGTCCTCATGGCCCAACTCAAGCGTTGGAATTGCACCCGCACTGAGTCTCTTCCCATTGAACGAGTGCGTCTCGAAGTGCTTCGAGCAGATGCGATACTGTTGTCGCATAGCTCCTCGGGGACGCATCCGGATGTTGTGCATCCACTTACGCAGCTGGGTGGGGCTGTGAGGCAGACGGAAGAGCTGTACCCCCTGCGCCCGCTGACGCCGGCAGCTCTCCACAATACAGACACGCTGCAAGCACAGCTTATTCGCCTTGAGCTTGGCCGGATTCTGATAGATCTTGTAGCCGGATGGTGTATTGAGGTCCAGTGTGGGCACCGCCATGGGCACCGGGCATTTCTTGCTGAGCACATGCGGCTCAAAGTGTGCGGAGCAGAGGCGACGCTGAGCGCTGCCCACGAGCGGTACCTGCAGATTATGCGCCCACTTGGCCAGCGTGGAGCGATTGAGTTTGGGGAAGCGATACAGCTGGACATTGTGCGTGGCACGCACCTTGCGGCAGTGTGGCAAGCAGCAGCGTGGCACCCAGGTGGGCTTCACACCACCAGCGCTTACTTCAGAGCCTCGCGCTACTCTGCCCTGCTTGAGATGCGTGCGCCGCTTGTAGAGCATCTGGTGTTCGGGATTCTCGTAGAGATTCTCTATGTTGGTTGCCAGATTGAGCGTGGGTATTGCCCAGGGACGCATCCGCTTGCCAATGCAGTGGGATTCGAAATGCAGATTGCATATTCTCATATTGGGCAGCTGGGCAATCTCCAGTTGGAGATTGTGCGCCCACTTTACCAGCACCTGCGACTCCTCGGGCGGGCGATATAGCTTGATGTCATCAACACTGGGATTACGCTTGCACGTCTCCACACAGCACACGCCCTGCTCCTCGCCATTGTTAGGCGCAGTTGGACGCGCATAGAACTCGGCAACTTGCTCCGGCGTGGGCAGCGGATAGGGTATATTCTCATGCCCAAGGATGAGTGTGGGCACTGCCCACTTCTCCAGCCGTTTGTTGCGCAGACATCGATCCTCAAAGTGCACCTCACAGATGGCATCGTTGAAGAGTTTACTGCCATCCGGCACAGGACGCTGCAGATTTGCGCACCATTTGGTCAACAGCGGCACATTGCTGGGAAAGCGATGCAGATTGGCATGGTCCCGGTCACGATTGCGTTTGCAAACAGCCACGCAGCAAGTTTCACGTATGTTGAGCTTCTTGATCACATCCGGATTGCGGTGAATGTCCTCGTCGTCGTGGCCCAGATGCAATGTGGGCACCGCAAACGGACGCATGCAGCCACCAATGCAGTAGGGCTCAAAGTGCAAGCTACATATCCGCATGCCCTTGTGCATCTTGTCCTCGGGTATCTTAAGATTGTGACACCACTTGCGCATCTGCTCTGGCCGCCTGGGTATTGTGTGGAATGTGATGTTCTCATTGTTGTGACGCTTGCTCTCGCAGCTGGGCACACAGCAGACATCCATGCTGTCGCTGACATTAAGGCCAGACGATGAGCCCCCAGCGCCCATGCTCATGTAGGATGCACTTAGCTCCGGATCCACATAATGCGATGTCGACGAGGCCGACGAGGATGTGGATGCAGCCGAGTGCCGCTGATATTTATGATGCACCTGTTGCGGCTGCTGCTGCAATTGGTGTTGCTGCAGCTGCTGCTGATGATTGTGGGTGGGCGTGGAGGGCGTTGGCGGTGGCCACAGTTCGTTCTCGTAGATGTTAAAGGTGTCATTATGACCCAGATGCAGCGTGGGCACAGCGCCTATAAATAAGAAATATTTATTATAATATTTCATGTTATAAATGCAAAGCAGCAGCTTACCCGGAGATAGTTTGCGTAATCCCAAAGCCTCCTTGATAAAGTGGGCGCTACAAATTTTGTGATTCTTGCCACGATAGACAGTCGGATCAAGGCGTAGATTGTAGCACCAACGACGCAGTAGCACCTCATCCCTGGGGAAGCGATACAGCGACATGTTGAAGTCGGAGGAGCGACTGCGACGACAAAAGTTGAGGCAGCAGCGCTTCTCCTCCACATACAGATTCTTGGGATTGTCATGAATCTTGCCGTACTGGGCGCCAAGGTGTAACGTGGGCACTGCCCATGGCTTCAGCCGGAACTTGCCGATGCAACGCTCCTCGAAGTGGCGACTGCAGAAGTGACGCGGCTCCTTGGCCTGGACGGGCAGGCGAGCGTTTTGGCACCACTTAATCAAACTCTTGATGTCCTTGGGAAAGTTGTAGAACTTCAGATTACTCTCGCCACGCTGACTAGTGCAGTTTGGCATACTGCAGCGGGCCACCTCGCCGGTGGTGAATGTGTTGGTCAGCTCACGATTCTGATAGAGATTGGCCACATCGTCGTGGCCTAGATTAAATGTAGGCACCGCCCAATAGCACAGAGAGTAACGATTGATGCAACGCTTAGGGAAGTGCATGCTGCAGATGCGAAAGCTGGCATAGCTCGACGGCGGAATGTGGAACATCTTGAGGTTGTGCAGCCACTGATGCAAGTACTTGTCATCTTTGGGAAACGTAAAGAATTGCAGCGTCGGGCTTGTGCTCTTGCGCACCCCGCAAAGTGGCACACAGCACAGCGCATCCTCCGAATCGTCCAGCGTCGAGGAATGCGCCTGCGGACCACCAATTGCCCCGCCCCCGCCATGAAGAGAATTGTCGCTGGCGTAGGCATTGTTATAGCTGCTTTCGTGCATACTGTAACCAGACTCGCTGGTGGAGTTGCTATAGCTGCGCTCCAGTTTCACGTTCGTCTCGCTCTTCAGCGCCGAGGCATATAAAGCGGCGCCATCAGCGTTCGCCTGGCGTTGCTGCAACAGCGAATTGAGCGCCGCCGTTGCCGGTAATGCCGCATTCGTCTTGTGCTGCGGTGGAGTCACTAAAATATATAAAAAGCGGATTAGTTGATGGTGATAGTAATAAATATGTGTCGGAAGGATTTCCTGTGCAGCTGCATATGAGAAATATGAAAGGAACTATTCTCGACAACGACTCACTTTCAATGGTGCCCATGTGACAATCCTGCAGTTTGTAGTTGCCCTGTTGCTGATGTTGTTGTGTATGCTGCTGCTGCTGCTGTTGTTGCTGTTGTTGTTGTTGTTGCTGCTGTTGCTGCTGTTGCTGCTGTTGCTGCTGTTGCTGCTGCTGCTGGTGTGCTGCAGCGTAATACTTGCCGCAAAAGTAGGGCGCTGCCAGTCGATGCTCGTGCAGCTCTAATGCCGTTTGGTACCACAACCGGCAAATGGGGCAATCGTAACGCTGTTGGAACTTATGTTGCGGCAAATGGGCATACAGCTGTTCCCGTGTGGGGAACGTAACAGAGCACATCTGTAAAGGGTTTGTTAATTAGCAAAAGTAACCAGCTGTAAACCACAAGCCACCAGCCCCCTTACATTGCACACAAAGCTATCGTATTCGTGCTCCATGTACTCGTGCGATTCGCACTCTGCAATCGAGTCGTAATGCTTGCCACAGTATTTGTGGCAGAAGAACTTGTCGGTTCGATGCAGATGCTTGTGCTTCTGCAGCTCCTCGACGCCCATAAAGGACATGGGACAGATGTTGCACTTGAACTCATACTCGTGTATGGTGCAACTGCTCTCGGCCACATGCCGCAGGTAAATGTGCTTCTTGAAGAACACCTCTTTGCAGCGCTGACAAATGGGCATACTCTCCGCGGAGCGATCTGTTTGGAGCTTACGGCGTGGGTAGTTCAGCGGGTTCTTAAAGGAATTAAATTAAATTAATAATTATAGCAAAATCGATGGCATGTTAATCTTTGCACTCACTTTTTGGTTTCCATAGGCCTCATCCTTGACGTTTAGCTCTAGCTTAGGACTAAGCATATCGTCGCTGAATTCAGGATATTTACTAAAATCGGCAAAGGGAGTATTATCATCGATATAGTTGGACTTGAAAGCATGTTCGTCAATGGGTTCCGCTGCCAAATTTAAATATACATTTTTAATTAATATGCAATACGTTTTATCTCAATTCTTTATCAAACTTATTTTACTTTCGCTGATTTTGCACTTAAACGAAAATTAATTTTAAATTTAGAATTCTATTTTTATAGCATTATCGACACAGATCGTATGTGCAAATTTTATACAAAAAATAATCTCTAATTTTCTATACCTCTATATATAATTATAGTGTATTCACACGACCTAACCTGGCAGATTCACTAAATGTGCCTACAAATTGTATGTTTTCTTCTCAACAAAATGTATGCTATATATATATTATATATGCTATAATAAGTAATATAATGGCAACAAAGATTGCTTCTAAATATGTGTAGTGAATAAAGTTGAAATATAAAAGCAGTGTTCTTCCATATTTAATAGTAATGGATGCGTGCATAACATTTCACGGAATACATTCTTAACACACTCTCAGCTCTAAGCAACACAAAGTAATCAAATTATCACCAAAATGAAAACAGAATTGAAAAAATAAAATCTGTGCCTAGAAACTATAGAACTTCAGTTTTTTTCTCACATTTGTATGGTTTTTACATATGTATCTGTGTGTGTAGAAATACAAACAGACATCTGTGCATATTGTTTAATTGTTTTGAGTTGTTCTCTCTGTGGGCTGTTTTGATAAGCATGAAGACGGAGATAACACGAGTGAGAGTGTTTTTCATTTTCCATTCTTATATGTATACACAAATAAGAAAACGCATATGTATATTACTATTTGTCATTTTCCGAAAGCATAATTAAAGGAAATATCAAAAAATTAAATACAATAGTTTCTTTACATGGTTTAAAAAAAAAAAAAAAAAAAAAATAATGAAAAACATAAATAACTTTCGTTAGATATTAAATATTTATTATACGTAAATGCATATGCCCCGCCCTTTTGGTAACGAAAGTCTATTCCATACACACACAAAAGTTATAATCTATTTGGGAACGTACAACGTTACATAAGAACCGAGACTTGAAAATGAGAATCAACGCAACAAACACGCACACACATAAGAAAAATGTCATCAATAGATAGATGGATGTGTATGTGCAGAAACTTTAGGGTTATAGCCGGCAATATATAGCATCTATCTGGGTATGCATATACATAAGTATATGTACATAAATAAAGTGGATACATACACAGAGACTGACAGACAGACAGACGAAACGCACTCAGAAACAGAACAGAACAGAATAGAACAGAGATACAGAAACGGTACGTAGACGAACCGAAAATCCGAAAACTGAAATTGAAAACCGAAAACCCTGGCGAAAAACAACCGAACGACCAAGCGCAAAAACCTCAGCGTAACTCAACTCAACTCAACACTGTAACAAAACGTTTTATTGATTCGGCGACGCCAAAAACGGAGCTAAATTACGGCTACTTACGCTACAGGAAAATGGGCAACCAAAGTATCTGTAACTGTGTTCTCGCTCTCAGTAGTCCCCCACATTCGCTCTCTTGCTTTGTTTAGCTGTATGCGTGTGTGTGTGTTTGTGTGTGTGCGGATGTCTGTACCAATTGCTTATTACTAGAGTCGGACCCGTGTCTCAACTCAAAATATGATAATAACTATATACATTTATAAGATATATATAATTTATAACATATAATATTTGTGGACAAATAAATCCATTTGTGGATTAAATCAAATTTCAATTCACTTTCCCACAAAGAAAAATATTTTCCAATCTGTGATTACCAGGTGCAATTACCCAACCCCCCCAAAAGTATGGATAAAATAATTGTAAGCAATAAGATATGAGTAACAATTCTTATATTGAAAACAATCTGTGAAAAAGATAATCTGTCAACATTCACAAAATAAATAAGTTCAAAAATAATCATTTATAAGCATTTATCACTGTGTGCATTTATTTAATTTGGGGTTCGAGAGCTCGTGTTGCTTTGGGAAATCAGACACGCCCCCATCACTACTTATTACATTGCTAGTATTTGCATGAGTGCGTGGAGAGTATGGATATCGATATTCCTAAAGCTCGATACTTACATTTAATTATCATTTCGCCACTAGCATCGAGCGAATGACGATTAGCAATGGCGGGTGCTGGCGGTGGTGCCATAGGATTCTGAAAGAGTTGCTGTTGCTGCTGCTGATGGCGTTCGGGCAGTGGCTCCAATGGTTCGCTCTTAATATACGGATACGAGCTGTGCATTATATGTGGTGGCATATACGAGCGCTGGCTGAGCTGCTGCTGTTGCTGCTGCTGATGTTGTTGCTGATGCTGCTGCTGTTGTTGTTGCTGCTGTTGTTGTTGGTATTGCAGCAGCTGGTTGTGCGCATAGGCCACAGTATTGGCCTCAAGGTTATAGCCAACCCCAACGCCACCCGCTCCCGTTGAGCCATAATATGCTCCTGCACCCGTGCCGTATGCATTCATAATGTGGTTGTTGTTGTTGTTGTTATTGTTGTTGCTGCTGTTGCTGCTGCTGCTTTTGCAGGGCGACGCAAAGGCAGCGGCATGCGGGGGCGGATAGGAAGCAACATGTGAGTACCAACTGTGCTGATGTTGTATTTGTTTATGCTGCAAATGCTGCTGCTGCAGATGTTGTTGTTGTTGTTGTTGCTGTTGCTGATAGTAGTGATGTTGATGTTGGTGATGTGGAGGGGGATTGTGTTGTTGTTGTGACATTACGCTAGAGATAAAATAATTTGGTTTTTGTTTTGTTTTGTTTTTGGCAATTTTCAGCCGTTGCAATTACAATGGTGAGAAAACACCCGCAGCGTTCTTTTCTCTCTCGCTCGCGCACGAACGCTCTGTGTTTTTCATTTGGCGTCGTCTTTTATATACCAGTTTTTCAGTGTTCTGCTCTGCTCTGCTCTGCCCCCCTGTCTAGTAAGATTTTTGCATGTGTGTGTGTGTGTGTATGTATCGAAATGTCATTATTACAATTTGTATATAATTGAGACGGCGCTGCTCAGCCAATTGGACACATTTTATATATTGTTATCACTCGAAGCACATGCAGCCCGCTAGGCACCAATTGGAATTTGTTTCACTAGGCGCGAGCGATGAATTTTTCAACATTTTTCGTTTCGTTGTTTTAGCGCGACGCGCGACAACAAACTCCTGCATGCGTGCGTGTGTGTGTGTTTGTGTGGTTGCCTAGCGATGTGATGAGCACTGAAGGCGCAGCAACCGTGCAATATATTTTTGTTTAAATATCGATATCGGTGTTATCGATAGCAGGGTATCGGCATGTACTGATTTGAACTTGTAAATTCGACTAAGAATAATGTCCTACTGGGCTTAAAATTGTAAGCCAATTGATGGCTGATAACAAACTAAAACGCTTTGAATGCTAATTCGCAAATAGTACCATTATCTGACTTCCCATTCTTCTATCACTGAGCGTAGAAGTCAGCCTTAGTTAACCAGACGTTTAACCAAACGACTACAATACATAATTTATTTTATTTATAACATTTGTAAACAAAAGATGGAGCATTTATTATGTAATTTTGGGTCCCCTTATACCCACCCGCTGCTGCAGTTGCTCTTTCAACACCTGTCCATCAACTACCAGTTGCTCCTCGGCCAGCTCGTCAAGCGTTTCGCGCAATTGTTTCTTCACTTGGCCTATTCGTGTGGCATTTTTGGCGGATATGGGCAAAATGTGTTCGAATTTCAACACTCTACTGGGACGCACTTCCTCTGGACACTCTGCCAGACCAACAGACAGATCCCGTATGCTAGGCTTCACTTTTGCCAGGATGTCCTGTGCACCCTCCTTATCCATTTTGTTAAGCAACAGCAAGCAGGGCTTCTCTAGCAGCGTCGGATCGTATAGCTCCAGCTCCTTGTTCAGCGCATAGATGTTGGCCAAACAATCGCGATGCGGATGCCGCGGACTGAGCTGAAACCCAAAGATGTCCACCATGAAGACCAGCAATCGTGTGCGTTCAATGTGTTTCAGAAACTTGTGTCCCATGCCGAAGTTGGCGTGAGCGCCCTCAATGAGACCCGGCAGATCGGCCAGGCTGATGGAGCGCAAATCTTTGTACTCAATCGTTCCAATCTGCGGACGAATCGTGGTAACTGCGGAGCAACGAAAGGATTGTATTTGTACACCCTGTAGCTACAGTTCATGTACTTACAGGGATATGCGGCTATTTTTGGCTTGGCATTGGAAATGGCTTTCAGCAAGGTGCTTTTGCCGGCATTGGGAAACCCAACTAGGCCCACATCTGCAATCAGTTTAAGATCCAGATTCACAATGCGACTCTCGCCGGGACGACCGAGGAAATTGTTGCCCGTGCAGCCGCCAGTGCCACCGCCTGCCACAATGCAACTGGCCTCGTCCTCGTTGAGATCGGCCAGCAGTTTGTGCTGTTCATCGTAGACCTGAACTCCAACAGGAACTTCTATGCGCTGATCGACGCCACGACGTCCGAATATGCACATCTTGCTGCTGTCCTCGCCGCTGGTGGCTTGCACGCGTTTATCCTTCAGGTTCTGCGCCACCTTACGCAGCGTGTGCCCCTCCTTGGCCGCAAAGTAGACGCAGCCGCCTTGTCCGCCAACTCCTCCGTATTTGGGCAAACCGTTGCCGCCATGTCCCCCACGCACCTTTAGACGCAGTGTGTCCAGGAAGCTGGGCCGAAAATGAGCACGCGTCGGCTGCAAGGGATACGCATAATTTAAATATATATACATATATGTTTACATGTTTTTATTAATATTCTTACCGATTTTGTCGATTTCAGCAGGAATTTAAACAGTTGCACCATCGCAAACAGCTGATTGGGCAATGGGGGAAAGTATGCTGTTTACAGCTTAGACGGGACGGGCAAAAAATTAATGCATAACAATATTCATTTATGCAGGTTAAAGTTGTTTAAGTCAAGACAAACTAACATATAAAAACAACTACAGTTTAATCAATCAATCAATTAATAATCAACAATAAACTGAGTTTAAGAACTGCACTCATTAACAGCACTAGTTAAGTTAGCAGCCCCGCAGCAATCGATAAAATTTTAATTGGTTAATCGATATAAAGGCACGAAGCAAGCACGTGCGGTTTGTTTTATGTGCTAAACCATTTTTTTTAGTACAAACACAAATAGCACAATGGAGCCGGGTATATGCTATATTAAACCGGAGTGTGTAATATTATTCGATAATTATGCATAATTTTCAAAGCTAATACATTTCATTTAAATAGGTATTTACTAGCTGAGGCCAATGGTGGCGGGATAAAGCCCGCCGATGAAGGCGAATCACACAAAAGAAAACACACAGATGAAGCCGAAAAGCAAAATGAGCAAAGCAACAAGCGCGACGGCAAAAAGGAGCGAAAACGTGGCCAGAATAAGGTAAACAAAGAAGTCAACTGCAATTATGAAGTATATTATTAAATATAAAGTACACACATACATTACACCGATACACTTACTATTTGCTTAGCATCGACCCATTTTCAAGGACGAGCGCTTCTCGCATCTTTGTCACTCGCTCATCGATGGCCCCGGCGGAGCAGCCTGTTCTCTGTCCAATTGCCGTTACGTGCACGATCTGGATGCGTTTATAGCGGGCAAGGGCGAGGAACTCGGAGGCGAGTGCTATGTGTATGCAACCAAGGGCTATTGTCCTCGCGGTGTCACCTGTCGCTTTGCCAAGGCGCATACAGATGCGCAGGGCAGAAACATGAAGGCGGCGTACTACGACAAGCAAGCGCCACAAACAACCTGGAATGGCATCAGTTCAGGTGAGCATCAGCTATCGATTTTCATAATATCACTCATATTTATTTGTTGATTTATTGTAGAGGTGCAGGTGCGTTTGCGCAAGCACGAGTATGATTTTAGCCGCTGCAAGGAGCTGATTAAGCAGGCTGAAAAGCTGCGCGATGCTAGAAAAGAGAAGCAGCAGCAACAGCCTATGGATGAGACGCCCAAAGCGGTGCCAGCGAAGCCTATGGGCAGCGTCATCGATGAGAGCCCAATGGGACGCGATGTTGAACGCAAGCCCATTATTGATTTCCGTGAGAAGCTTGTCCTGTCGCCGCTGACAACTGTGGGCAATTTACCGTTTCGCCGCATCTGCAAGGAATTTGGGGCGGATATCACCTGCGGCGAAATGGCGTGCGCAGTGCCGCTGCTCAAGGGTCTGGGCCAGGAGTGGGCGCTGACCAAGCGGCACGAAACCGAGGACATCTTCGGCGTGCAGGTGTGCGGCAACAATCCGAATGTGATCGCACAAGCAGCACAGGTGCTGCACGAAAAGTCGCGCGTGGACTTCATCGATCTGAACATTGGCTGTCCCATTGATCTCATCTATCAGCAGGGTGGCGGCAGTGCCCTGATGCGACGCACCAACATCCTCGAACTCGTTGTGCGCAGCTGTTCATCTTTGTCGCCGCAGCTGCCATTTACGGTCAAGATGCGCACCGGGATCTATGCAGATAAGAGTGTGGCACACGAGCTGCTGCCACTGGTGGAGGAGTGGGGTGCGGCAGCGGTGACGCTGCACGGACGTTCGCGCGAACAGCGCTACATGAAACAGGCTAACTGGACGTACATCGAGCAGTGTGCGGCGCAGGCGAAACAGATGCCCGTCATTGGCAACGGTGACATACTCAGCTTTGGGGATTATGCGGAGAAACGTGCGATGGCTCCGCATGTCAGCTCTGTGATGATTGGACGCGGTGCGCTCATCAAACCCTGGATATTTCAGGAGATTAAGCAGCAGCAAGCCTGGACGCCCACATCTACGCAACGCTTTGAGCTGATGCGTCGCTACTGTAACTACGGACTGGAGCACTGGGGCTCCGATACCAAGGGTGTGGAGAATACTCGACGTTTCCTGCTCGAATGGCAGTCGTTCCTCTATCGCTACATACCCGAGGAGCTGCAGCTGTCGCCGCCGCAAAAAATCAACGAGAGACCGCAAAAATATCGGGGGCGCGATGAAATGGAAACGCTGATGAGCTCAGGCAATGCCTCCGACTGGGTGAAACTCAGTGAAATGCTGCTCGGGAAAGTGCCGGAAGGATTCAGTTTTGTGCCCAAGCACAAGGCAAATGCGTTTTAGACAAAGCTAAAAACGTACAAGTTTAAGTTAAAGTTTGACTCTGTTAAGCCCAACCAATTTTTGTTTGTTTCTACGAATATTCTAAATACCATTATCGTCTTGCATCATTATATAATAAACGTGTTTAATATCCCATGTAAAATAGTTTTTATTCTATTCTTTCAAAATTGTAGTCACATATTACATACAAAAGTCTATTTATTCAACAAAAAAAATTATAAGACACATCACTTTAGGTAACTAAGAGCCTCCTCGACATCAGCCTTGGAACCCAAGAAGATGGGACTGCGTTCATGTATCTTCTGAGGCACAATATCGAGTATGTTCTTCTTGCCATCGCTGGCCAAACCGCCGGCCAGGATCATGAGATAGGCCATGGGATTGCACTCGTAGAGCAGACGGAGTTTGCCATTGGGCGCAGCTTTGGTGGCAGGGTAGATGAAGATGCCGCCGTATTTGATGGTGCGATGAACATCAGCAACCATAGAGCCAACATAACGAGCGCCATACGGTTTGCCCTTGGTGGGATCCTTCTTGGCCGAAATATAGTTACGGACGCCTTCGTCCCAGTCGCTGGCATAGCCCTCGTTGATGGAATAGATCTTACCCTTCTCGGGCACACGCATATCGGGATCTGTTAGGATAAACTCACCAATTGCTGGATCGTATGTGAAGCCGTTGACGGAGCTACCCAGACCCAGCACAACTGCCGTGGCGGAGCCGTAGAGCGCATACCCGGCAGCAACCAGCTGATTGCCCGGCTGGAGTGCATCCTGAACGGTCGGCTCACCGGTGCTTCTCTTACGATGAATGGCAAAAATGGAGCCAATGGACACCAGACAATCAATGTTGGACGAACCATCCAGCGGATCAAAGCAAACAATATATTTGCCCTGCGAACAAAACCAAATTGGTTCATCAGCAATCTTTTCGGGGGTGGAACTCCCTTTGTGCTCACCTGTCGCTCTGTTTCCACCTCAATGACATTCTCGTTCTCCTCGGAGACCATCAGGCAGGTGGTGTACGATGATTTCACCATATTGATGAACAGCTCATTGGACAGCACATCCAATTTCTTGACCTCCTCACCCTGAACATTCACATCACCCGCAATACCATGCAGCTTCGCAATTCCCGCCTTGCGCACTGCCGACGCCGTCGCCTTTATTGCCGTCTGTATGCAGTTGAGCAGCTGGGAAAGATCTCCCGTCGCCTCTTTGAACTTGCGCTGCTCCTGCAACACGAAACGCGTCAGCGTCATCGCGTTCGAGTCAAAGGCAGGTCCCTGTTGGGTCATTTTTGCTGCACGGTGGGAAGCAAACTTAGTCAACTTTGAACTTTGAAGGCTTTAAATGTGTACATTTGCGATGAGCAATATTAATCTTACATTAAACAATTAAAAAAAAATCCAATTTTCAGTGACTATGTAATTTGGATACGTCACAAAACATTACTCAATAAAAGCTAATTCAAATTTTGAATAAATTAGCCAAAAAATATAACATATATAATTTGTTAATCTCGCAATGAAATGTGTAAACAGTTAGGTATTGCTCATCGCCTTATATATATAACTGAAAATCAAAGATAGAAATAAACACAAACTGATATACATAAATAATTGCTAAGTTTTTGAAAATATAAATTGTTGTTCTAAGCAATTAAAAGCTTGAGTTTTTAGTTAACTGTCAACATTAAACAATCACAGTGCAGTAAGTATATTAAATAAAGTATTAATATCAATTGAGAGTTGGTGAAGTAGAAATCGATTGCCCTTCTTGAAGGCATTCGAAAACTGTACTATTTTCAAAAAGTAAGCGACTTTTTTGCAGTAGTTTCAAAAATTATATATTGGGTTCGGGTAGCAGGTGCAGGGGTGCAGCTAACTAGTTGGGTAAGTAATAAATTAAAAGTTGTGGTGCAAGTTGGGAAAGTGGCAGGAAATTGGCAGGCATCGGAACAGGCAGGGGAAGGGAAGACGTGGCTTTGATTTTTCACTTACAATCACCGTTACTGGCCGCCATCGTTGGGGATAGTAGTAAATAATGCGGTTCCTGTGGCTCCTTCAAGCAAACAACAATGACACAAAATTAAAAGGCAACGCCTTCCAGAGAGTGTGAAGGTCAAAAGATGGCTCCAATCGAGCGATACCAGACGATTGGGCTTGGTTGTTGCATAAAAACTTATTATCAAAAATTTGTCTATGTATTTTATATGTATATGCGTGGCTTTTTTTTTTTTTGGTTTGTTGTGACTACGAGGAGCTCACTGATAACCTGTTCCAGTTGCTACACACAAGCACACACATACATTCATATATACATACATACATATTTATGTGCATGCAGTGTTTGTACAGAAAAATATTATAGAAACCGGAACAAGCAGAAAGTTTTTGCTGATTTTGCTCAGAACAGCGACACGTGCCCCAGTTTATTTTTGGATACACCAAAAACTCATGATTTTATTTAGATACATATTAATATATATATCTACCAAAAGTTATGTTGCTATGTGAGCCATCTATAAGTATCGCCAACTTGTCTATAAATTTGCAGTGACCCAGCCATATGCCGGAAGGCAACATTTGTGGTGCTTCACACGAGTGTTTGTAATGTAATGGAAACACAATGCAAAAGAACTTTCACTTACAGCAATGGCAACAATAAACGAACTGATCAAAACAGAACACTGATGAACGGAGAAGAGGCACCACCAAAGAACCGCTATCGACGGCTGTACTGAAGAGACTGAGCGACGTTGACTTTCAGCTGGCAATGGGAACGGCGAACGAAAGCAACGTCACAACATTTATTTGCCAGACGGGCATAAAAATACATACAAGAAAATAATAACTGCCTAGCGATTAACGACTAAGAGTATACTCTGCGAACAGTGGTAGTTCGCTCCACACGCATTGAAAATATACCTAGAATAATATATCTTATCATATATAATATCAGCAGGCAAATGCGAAACTCTATAGAAACAGTCTTAGCTTTGTCTATTGAAATTTAACCTCTTGACTGTTATAGCAATAACTGAGCGAATATGCCCTATTCACTTATGAGTGTAGTATGTGTAACTGATAACATGTAAATTTACTCGGAATAAACGACAGTGTGTAGGGAAGAGATCGAAATAGACCCAGAAAGAGGAACATAAACAGAGCGAGACTTGCTCCCCTGCAGACAGCTTAAGCATGTATGCTGATTGAGCTAATGAGCAGAGTTGTCTGCACCACAAAAGAGAGAGAGAGAGAATGCGATGACGATAATCGGCAGGGTAAAACAGAAAAACAGAAGAAGAATTTGTTAAATTGGAGTTGAAGCAAGTTAATAAGGCGTAGAAGAAAAATGGGAAGTTATAAACATGATATTGTATGATATGTTTATAAAAAGTTACACTTCTGAATAAATGAGTTTTTCCTGATTACAGTGGAGGCTCGACTCTAATTTGAGCTTTTGCCCACTTTAGATAACATTCACAAACGTGCACGATAATAATTCAGATAATACACTATATTAGTAAACATTTCATACATTTGTATTGAATAGATTTCGCTTTTTATGCGTCTGGTTATTTTTTGTCATTGCTGCGACCTTAAGTAGTGTTTTATTCTTTGCCTGATACGAGCATGATTTGCTCTCGATTTTAGTCAATATGCGAACGAAATTAAAATAAAATAAAAACACGCGCAACTTTGTTGTGGCAACAGTATTTAATAATAAATATGTTTTCTATAAGGAATTATGTACTTTGAATCTTTGACGTAGGTGAAATTGTGAGATTGTTAATGAAATTAGCAGCATATATTCTACAGATTTGAAATGCTGTAATAATTTAGCAATATATGGAAATATTTATATGAACTTTCTAAATTGGAGAAACTGCTAACTTTGTTTAATAAAAAACTTAATATTACCTATGAAGTTAATATTTAAATGACTTGTTTATGTAAAGATATATTGTTTAGATTCAAACTGTTCCAAACTGTTATGAACTTCCGGTTGAAATAAATAAAACCAGGGCACAGGCATAAAAAGTACTTACCTTAACAGCAAACATATGTGAAGTTTTAAAGCAGCGTTAGGAACTAATCCGGAACTGGTAACGGCCCTGGCACCCACAATTACAAGTCAATTGGAGGCATTCAACCACTTTGTGCTGGCGAGACTCAACAAAGTGTCTCACTAAATGGCTTGCTAATAACCCGCAATTATTTTGCCATTGTCGAGAGCACTTCAGAAGTTCACCCTCTACAAAAACACACACCCCTGCAGGGGTGAGGGCGTGGTCTTGGGCAGCGTTACTTCAACCCTATTGAAATGTAGCAGTTTAACCTGATTAGTGCCTACTTTTTGTTGGTCCTCAATTGGATTTGATTGCACGGCCAACATGACCATAGGAACTCAAACTGCTTTCAATGTTCACATGTGTTTTTATTGAATGCATTTATACTAGGCTGGCTAACACATTATTATAACCATAAAGAGCAATACGCACTCCCAGACAGCGAGAGCAAGTGAGATTTAGAGAGAGATAGAGAGCGAGTGAGAGAGAGAGAGAGAGAGAGAGAGTGTGTATGTATGTGACGGAGATCTTAAAATGGAAGTACTCGAATAAAATCACTAGGTTTTAAATATGTATACAGTTATTGATCTTAAATGTAGCTGTGACTAGACTTGCGCTCAATCGGGCGATCTATTATTAATAATTATTTACAGATATATTACGATAATTGTACAGACTTCTTTTGATAAATAATATTATTATTCTTTAAAAGTGCCAAGAAATAAATTATTAATTGTAAACTTTCCGTAGGCTATAAATATATTGCAAACTTAATTGAATATTTAATAGTTAAGTTGATTGAAAGTTTGGTATTTTTTTTAATTTCTTGGTCTTCTTATTGCGAAATTTCACCCACCTACAGCCTATGTAAGTTGAAATATCTTGGAATCGCCGACAATGTCCACATCGCTAGAGTTATCCTCATCCTCGCTGTCCGCCTCCAGATCGGAATAGTCATCCGTGGAGTAGCCATGCTGCAGGAAGCACATTTGCAGCTGCTGACTAGTTGACGTCTGTGTGCCGCTCACTGCACCAGCCAGCTTGGACTGCTTGGTATCCGTGGAAGATGCGGAGGCAGCGGAGTCGCCTTGCTGCTTGCTGCCCGGCTCAGAGCGTGAAAAGTCAACGGGTTCTGCAGACAGAATTTTGCGAATTTTTGTGTAAATTGTGCAACTAATTTGATTAGGGCAAAACTATAACTTTAAGAAAACTTTCGTCAGGCTGCTGAAAGCCAAAAAGGGCTGCGGCCTAATTGGCCAAGAGCATCAAAGTGCCAAAGAAGTTGTGCAAAGAAAGTTGCCCGGGGCAACAACTCAACTCAGTGAAACTCACCATTGGCAGTGTCGCGTCGTCGCAGCTGCTTCTTGTGCTTCATGCGACGGTTCTGGAACCACGTCTTGACCTGCGTCTCGCTCAGTCCCAGGGCCGTCGCCAACTCGACGCGCTCCGGCGTCGACAGATAGCGCTGCGCCTCGAAGCGCTTCTCCAGCCCGGACAATTGGGGGTCACTGAATACGGTGCGTGCCTTGCGACGCCGGCAATGCCGCAACGCATTCACGCCCATGCCCAGGCCCAATGCCAGTTCCGGTACACAGCCTGGCGCACCAAAGAAGGGCGCTCCTCCAAACAGGCTTGCTGCAAGGAGATGGAGAGATGACTTCAATATTAATTGCATTACAAGACTACACCAGAGTTGTGTTGTGCTGTGTTGTGTCTTGTTGTGTTGTGTGCGCCCATAAATTGATTTGTGCATCCGACCAAACTTTTGGTGTTGCTAATGGCCATTGACATTGTGAACGTACCTTGGGACAGAAAGTAGGGATCCACCGACTTGTACGTGCCCGACGATGGCGACAGATAGCCCAGCGTCATCTGCAGAAATCCGTGATCGCTGTATGCAGAACTCGGATAGAGAAGACCATTTTGTGCACCATTTGCTGGTGGTGGCAGTGGTGGCGGTGGCGGTGGAGGAGCAGTTGGTGCTTGTGTCGATGCCATTTGCTGTATAGTCGAATCGGTAACTTGACCAGAACTGCCATGGGCATAGTGTGATGCTTGTGTCCGTTGCTGGTGTGTACTGTAAACGATAATTATTGATATTTCAGCATTTAGTTGAGCATGTTTGCTAATTTAATAAGCATGAAAGAACATTTTTGGGTATTCAAAAAGGTGTGAATTTATTTAGGCATGGCCATAGCCAAAAATGTTTGGATATTTGTATAATGAACGATTAAAGAAAAATTGTGAATATTTTCGCATTGCTATAGACAGGTTAGGTTAGGTTAGCCGATTATCGGCCTATAAGGTCGACACACATAGGCCATGTTTGGCCCGTTGTGATACCGCTTCGGATTTGGTTATTCTCGGGCCCTCGTAAGAATATGATCAGAAACATAACCAGCCGGTTGCTTTTATAAAACTCACAATCTTGGCTGGTCCTAAGTTTACCATCATTGGCAAATTGGATAGGAAATGGCTGCATAAGGAAGCGAAACGTTGCCTGGCAAGTGCAGGGCAGCAGCAGAAGTCGTTATAGGGTAACTGGAGTCTGTTGGCAAGTATTCCAACCAACCAATATCCTGTTATGGCACGGATTACTGCCATTATCTATTGTGTTTTGCGTTAATGTTTGGCCACGTTTGGTGGGCTATTCGACCGCAGTTTGCTTTTCGCCATGTGTCGTAAAACCTACCTAGATGCAAATGATACCACACTTTCCTTAATCGTTCATTATAAAAATAACCAAACACTTTCTTATTTGACCAATGAGACTAAGTTAAAAATATCTATGAATTTAAATATTTAATGCAAGCCAATATAAGTCAGCTAAGTAATGCAAAATATAATTTAAATATCCCAAATTTGGCTACCCTTACAAATTTTTTTAGAGATTTCATTATTAAATGATTTGGGGGTTGAAAGGCATAGCAAGAATTTGATGAGGTTTCGGAATATGTATTTTTTTAAAAATTGCACACCAGTAAAGGCCACAAAGTATACAAATAATTGAAATACATAAAATCTGTGTAGGTATTTTTCTATCTAGCCGTCGGCACTGATGAATCTTACTAAAAATGTACAAAAATGTTACAGCTCATATGAAATTAAACAGTATCTTCAGCTAATCTCAAGAATAGAATGTTATGTAATGAATTGCATTATAACGACAGATAAATCAGGTTTTTATATGTCACTTCTTTTTGCTTCTTTCGGATATTTTTTTCACTTTTTCATCAAAATGCTAAAATTTTTACTTATATAGGTCATTATATACATGTATACATTTTTTGATTTCAGCTTATGCAAAAAGAACACTTTGAATTTTAAGAATACAGTCAAATTATATTGAATCAAACTTTGAACACAATTTTTAATTCAAAAGTTTTGGATTATATGAATTAAAATGGGGAGTATATTTGATATATTTAGTATCTTTGATCTTCAACTAACCGTTGACTGTGCATGGACTTGACGTAATCCTCGCTAGCATAGCCCGACGCTGATTGATTTACACTTATTGCTGGGCGCGTTGAGGCTGACGCTGCTGTTGGATGATTACTTGGATATCTGTTATTGTCAAATTCACTGGCACTGGTTAGGGAATTGGATATGGATATGGAGCTGGAACTGGAACTACTCCTGGCACTTTTCACTGCATATTTGTTGCACTTTTGTTGGTTGTGATTGTTGCTGTTGTTGCTGCTGTTGTTGTTGTTGCTATTATAATTGGTATTATTGTTACCGTCACTATTTAATTTCGGAAATAATATGTGCTCAATGGAGAATGGAGTTTTTGTGGTTAGCATTGTGGTCGTTGTGGCGACACTCTTACTGTTGGCAACAGTCGCTGTTGCTGCCACCGTCGCCGTTGCTGCTGCCGCGACAGCAGCAGTTGCCGCTGGTGCTGCTACTGCTGCTGCTGCTGGACTAGTGCTGTGCTCATTAAGCGCTGACATGTCCTGCCTGGAAGTACTGGTATGTGCTGCCGTCGCGCGTAGGTTGTTTACTCGTTGACGGTCGCGTTGAGTTTGCGGCAATCACCGCACATCAACCAGCAAATCGCTCTAAGCGATGTCCCGAACTCAAACTGAACAGTGCCCAGACATGCAGCACACAGCATACAGCGCACAGCGTACAGCATACAGGGCAGCCCAGCCCAGCCCATCCCCTAGCTGCCGCAATGCAGTTGCTCTACGCTGTTCGCTTAGAGGCACCCAAAAACGAAAAAAAATACATATATACATATAGAATAAACACACCCCCATTTGTATGTATAGCAGTGTGTAGCGACCATATGGTTGTCCCTCTCTCACGCACGAAAGGACAATCAACTCAACTCATCTCAGCTCAAACTGCCAAAACGGGCCGAATGCAATTTAGCAATTTGTACCGCTTGATTATGTGCAGTAATGCTGGCAGTTCACCTATGCAATATCTATTGTATATGAATATACATTATATTTACATATTTACATATATACATATATATTATGCTGATATGTCTGATCTTAACTGGGTTATGGCTGTACGCTTGTTAAGTTTAATTGACGCCGATTCTAGCCGCAAATATCTCGCAGCCGCCATTTTTGCAAATAATTAACGTGTCATGGCCGCCATTGTGTTGTGTGCATGCATTAAATTCATTAAATACCACAATTATTATAATTAATTTACTGTTTGATGGATGGATGGCGCTGTTTGCCTGCAGGCCCGCCAGCCTGCCAGCCTGCCAACTCGCCAGACAGCTTGTCGTCCCGTCCCCTCTGTCTGTCTGTGTCTGGCTACACGGCGTATGCGTAATATTTGAGTTGAGCTATTGCTCAGCTATTCGCACACATGCACAACTATGCCTCAGAAACCATCAACAGCTTGCATCTAATTTGGCCATAATACGTATTAGCCAAGGCTGCCCCACCCCATTCGAACCCCACTCCTTCTCCTGCTCCTGCTCCTGCTGCTGTAAGCCCAGGCAATTAGGCAAAAAATACTTGGCAGTAATTCAATCATTTGGCATAGCCTTACACGACCCACCCGAAACGGACAACCACCCCATAAAGTCAACCTCGTCGCGGTTGTGGGTGTGTCCTTTCACCCCGTGCAGCCAATCAGCGTGTTTTCGCTTTGGGGTTGCCGCAACAACAGCTGTTCGTCCTTGTCCCGCATGCAGTAACTACGGAAATGGAGCAGACTTTCTCTCTCTCTCTTGTTGCTTTGGGGGGGTTGTGAGGGGTGGGTCGGTGTATATGAAAAACAATAACGACAGCAAAGAGCTAGCAGAGGATGCTGTGTGTATAAGTATGTGTGTATGGCTGTGTGAAAGTGTCTCTGCCTTGGATGCGACCAAAAAGCAAGACAAATTTGCTCGTTTTATTAATAAAATAAGTCACGCAAAGTAAGTCGAACATCATTATTAGGTTAAAGCCCTAAAGCGGGCGCATTAGATGTACCTCCAAATATATATATATGTATATAGGCATATATATATATATATATATATATATATATGTACACATTTCAGTTTAGAGTAGGGATTGAAAGCATAACTGTGCAGGCGATTACACAGCAAAATATATGTACGCAGTTGAGTGCTGCTTTATATAGAGCAGGGATAAGGCAAAGAGAGACATCTGGCCATAATAATCCTTGTACAAAACTTAAGCAATCAATATTGTATATAAAACTAAAAAAAAAAAACAGAAAATAGAAAACGAGATAATGCGAGATAATTATTATTAAGTTAAGATAATTAATAATACCGGTACTGGAATTACTTTCACTATTTAAACCGAAAAGTGATCTCTTGCACCAATAAAAGACGATTAACTTAGAATGTTTACAGAGAATTTGAGAACAGAGTCATTTATTAATTTAAGACCAGCTAACTTAAATCCTTCTTACGACTAAGGCTACAGAGATGTGCCTTGTGCTCGCTTCGCAAGGCAATGTCCTTTGAAACATTGACAATGAATAATTATATAGTCTGTGCTTTACCACAATGGCAACTTCCCTGTTGCTGGGAATCGTGTTAGCTTGTATGTGATGTTCCTTAAAAACTGAATATATGAGAGAATTTATATTTAAAACTAGTAAGAGAGAAAGGAAGAGCGAGAAAGGGACAGCTGAGAGACAGTTAATTTACCATTAACAAAATAAATCATACACAGTTTAATGTAATATTTTAATTTTGTCACTAACACCATTATAAACATCCCAAAAAGTTGAAAATTCAGAAATACAAAGAAGAATTGTTTTTATATATTTATATTTGAGTGCGTAACTGCGTAAATTACAAAAAAATAAAAATATGAAATAAAAAATTGAATGGGCAATATACGAAGAATTAAAACAAATAAATAAAAATAAAAATAAAAAACCAACACGATTAATGCCAAATACTTAGGTAGCTTCTCTCAGTGTAATTGTGACATGCAATTAAGTCGCTTTAGCTAAAATCTCTGACAATCTGTTAAGGTAGAGGTATACTTGCCAACCTGCAGCCAGGCCAGCCTTAGCAAAGTGGGCGTGTGTGAAGGACTGTCAACTGGCGTCCTCAGTAACTGACACAAGCTGCTTGTTGGGAGCACTTAAACTGCGCCCCGGAACTGACATCTTGAGCTCAGTTTGGCTCCATTGTTTTCCATTTGACATGAACGTGCGGAAGAGCAAAGTGTATGTGTTAAATATATTTAAAGGCATTTCTGGCCACCTCAGGAGAGTCCATTGCTTATTATTATCGATGCTGTGTGTGGAACAAGAATTAAGGCTTGTGAACTTAATTTGAATCCACGGCCTTGCACGTGCCCGTCAGACGTGCTAAGCCTAATTTTTATAATAATAAAAATGCGGCATCATATTGCAAAAAAGGGCACTTTGCGGTTAAGAGGGGGGTGCCCGGTGCGCGGTGCCCGATTCCTGTCTTATAGCAATTACAAGCATTTTGTGTCAGTTTGCATGGCAAATCCTTTGTGATGCGTCGTCCTCTCATTGTTTTCTACTTCTTTTTTTTTACATAATTCCCTGAAATCAAAGCTGAAGTGTGTCAAAGATCAGGTTACCATTTGGCGGCTTCTCAGATGATCGAAGGCTGCTTCCGCATTTCAGTTTGATTCTCGGTAAATTAACTTTTGAAACAAGCAACAAAATAAACTTGTGTATTCAGCTAGCTAGGGGTACTTTGTTTATAGCAGTGCCAAAGGGTCTTTGCCACAAGTGGCAACATCCTTGCATTCAGGTCAAAGGTAGGACTTCCTTCACTGATAATATACAGAAGCGTATATTGGGGTTCACTTAAGAAATTGCTTAGGAGTTCGAGAGTTGGGAAACTTGAATGAACTTGCATTTATATTACTTGTTTATATTTTGATCGATATCGTCCATGTTTTATATTGTATTAGTTGGTATGTTTCTTATTTTATTTTTTTTAAACAGTTTTGCCTCTAGCCTTATATAAAAATTTTGGTATCTACACATTTGTGATTCGGTTTTAATTAGAAGGTAATGCTTTGGGCCGCTTAATTCTCAGTAATAAGGATATTTTGAGGCGAAAAGCGCTTTTTGCGGACAAAATGTTCATAAAATCAAGCTTTACGCCATTTATCTGGGAAAATAAACTGCATAAGCAAATTTTGCAATTGTTAAGTTCTGATTATAGAGAAAGTAAGAACACATAACACTTGTAGAATTTGTACCTTGTACTTTTGGTAAGACTATCTAAAATCTCTGCCAGATGCGCTTGATCAAATCTCTTTTTGGAACAACTCTTTAATTATATTATAAAAGTATAGCTAACGAATTGCTGTCAACAATGTCACATATTCTTAATTGTAGGTTCTCTATTTAAACACAATGCAGCCTTGGAACCGTTGTCAGTTAATCACCGGGTGGGACAATTTGTCCACCCTCTCACAACGTTTTTCCATGTTCCACGTTCCACGAGCCACTTTTCAGTTTTTCGAGTTCCAGGCACTTTTGAAATCGGGGGCAATGCTTATTAAAAGCCTCTTGTTGTTATCCTAGGCACAGTAACCTTTTGCCCAGTGCCGCCCGCCCAAACAATTAGAGCACTAACAAATGCAATTACCAGTTTGCCAGCAGCCAGCCCCTCCCCCACCTCGCCCAGTTCTCTGGCAGCAACACAATTGCTCTCATTGGCAACAATTGAGCCGCAGCCGAGAGCCAGAGCACATATCCTGCTCGTCCTGCTCGTCGACAAAAAATAGAAAAATGAAGCAAAATAAAGTTTGCCGAACGCGTGCCACATATTAAATTACATCGAAATATGTGCAGACGATGATTTTCAAAGGCGCAGTGAGGGGAAGGACAAGTTTGTAATTTGCTGGCATTTTTCAATGATTTTATCAGCACCCAAGCACCGATATATTGTATTATTTACTTGATATATTTGTCTGATTTGGCCGTGCACTGTGTTATTTGATTTAATTTGCAGAACGTAATTGTCATAAAATTTGATTTACCAAATGCTTAAAGGGTTCCCCAGAAGGGTGGACTCACTTTTATTTATATGACATTTTATATTTAAATTAAGCCTTCGATATTAATCATAAAGAAACTAAAAATTTGGATACACTCAACGAATATCTAAGAAAAATATAATCAATATTTTCATTCAATAGATAATGTATAATGTGAAGTGGGTTTACTCGAATATATATTTAGATTTTTCGATTTTTTTTAAATTAAAACAATAACAGTTTTAATGAAGGTAAACAATTCTGTGTTACATTTAAACCAATTTATGACTTAATTGTCAAAATATAAATTAAAATATACTTGTATACAAATAATTATAGTGAGCGATTAAGCCATTGGATAGAAACTTGATAGGAACTTATGGGTTCTACTTGTAAAATTTAAAGATTTGCTCCCAAATTGTTGAACTTGATGACCTTACAAATAGCACTCAATAAACTATTCTCATCAATATTTTAATTATGAGAAAATGTTATGGCAGTCTGAAAGTCTGCTTTGGCGTGCTCAACAAGAAGTCATCTGATTTGATCCAGGAGCTCTTCATGTTTATTCTCAAATAATTGCCAACACGTGCCCTATCAGCGTCAATCAACCCAAACAAAGAGCACCGTGGGCTGAAGCAGGCAGAGTGGCAATGGAATGGGTATTTGAATGCGCAGCAGGATGCAAACGTTTTCACACTTATGCACATCATTTACTGCATTCAGAACAGCCCGCATATACATATATAAATATACACAAATGTCACTCATCACTACCTGTCCGGGTGGCTGTTGCTGCCAGCTTTCATGTCCTTTCAATGGCACTGTTAAGTAGCCAGCTAGCTGCCGTCTGGCGTAAACCAGCAGCGACTGATGATTATAACGAGATAAGGTCTCCATTGTCATTCAAAGTAGTCCCGCTGAGCGTTTCTGTGGCAATTTTTTAATCAAATTAATTTTCTCACGTGTTGTCCTTTTTCTCTGAGCACAGCAGGGCATGCAAAACATATCCAAGTTAATAAAAATATCTTTAAAGGGGCGAACTCAAGTGGCGCATAAGTCCTTTATTAACAAGGCTAAACAATAGTTCGAATCACTGTGAAATTTATTAATAAGTTGGGCCGAAATCCCGGCGGTACTGCAATACCGGGCCAACCCGTGACAGAGGTGGAGCAAGCCCCTAGCACTCCGTCTGATTCCAAAAATCAGTTTAACATTTGTTGTTCTCCAATGGAGAAACTATCAGATGTTAAGCTGATAAGAACAGATACTACACTTTGATCTTAGCCATAAGGCCGAGAAGCGATAACTTTAATTGCAAATAGCTCTAGTACTCTATGATTTGTCTACTTAAACCAGTTACGAATTGTAACGATGCACCTACAAAACTACCTCATGCGCACCTACTTAAGGGTGGTAATTGTTGTCAAAGACTATCGAAATTCCTGTCTCTCCACAGTCCATACTTAAGGTGCTCTAGCCTACCTTAGGGGTTGTCCAGATGTAACGTTATTCTTACAATTCGCAATCAGTTTATGTATTTCTCCCGGTAGAACCTGTGTATTTGGTGGTGTTAATTCACTCTGGCTTCTCTTCAGTTGTCGAATAAATCTTTCGCCTTTTACTAAAGATTTCCGTGGAGAGGGGCACTCTAATGAGTCTAAACTCAATTTTTTAAGCGCCTGGCTGCATTTGCAGCCGGGCCAATCATGAATAAATTACCATAGTAAAAATATAGATAAAAAATGTACATTCCCAGTTTTATCGCATACCTTTACTGCGCGGGTATAGTAAGATGAGGAAATATTTGTGTTGTTCCAGTACGAAAAACACATACAGAACTATTTAGTTTATTTTTTATACGTATATGCATTTAAAGTATTTGTTTATTGTTATTGTTGCTTAGAAAAATGTTTCTGCTCCAAATTGGCTGCAGCTATTGATTGTTGTTCTATATACTACATATATATAGTGTAATGCGTATGTATAATAAATATATTTATGCAAATAATGTACTTTTAAATCATTTTTTAGCAAGAGTTTATCCGCTTTCATATTCTCTCTCTGCATTAGCTGTTGTCAGTCATTATACAATACAATTGTTTATAACTAACTTGTGGATCTTTTATTATTATGTTTATTTATCAAAATATATCAAATGCTAACTTATATTTTTAAAGCTTTCTATTTAGTTATTGTTTGTATTACAAATCTGATTAATTCGTTAACAGTTTTTCGATTTTATTAAAAATTTGTTTATGCTCTCAGTAAAAAATTTGGCAGCTGGCTCAGGACTAAATGAAAAATCTATCAAAGTACTTTAATAAACATTTGATTAGCTGAAATTTATCTAGTAGTAAAATTTAAATAAAAACCACACTTAAATATTCTTCATGGTCATAGATCGAGTATGTTTAATGCAAATAAGTTTGTCATCTTTTAGTTAATTTCTTCTCGTTGCTTAATGTTTGTTCTCTTTTTATTTTATATTATCGGTCTTTATAGTTTAGTATATAGGACAGTATTTTTTATATAATTTATTTGGAGCTTAACAAATTTGTCGTTATCAAAAATTCGAATCTAACAAGCTGGAAAGTCCATAAAATGCGAATAAATAAACAGCCTTTGGAATAATTAAAGGGGCCAACAAATAAATTAAAATGCTGAAATTTCTTATGCTATTGTTCTTTTCATAGTGAACTGTAACCTTAATTAGCCTATAAACAACCATTATGTTTCCAGAGTTTTATGCTATATGCTACCAGGTTCTACACAGATCTAATCTATCTAACTCACATGAACCAACTCTGAATAATAAAATGAGATACAAAATTAGACAAGCTTCCATAATCTGCAAATGGAAGTGAATAAAATATATATTTTTTGTGATTTGATTTACTCCGACATATTTGTTAAGCTCGATTGGTACAGCGACACTGAAATTGTTTAATAAAAATCGTTAGCTTTATTTTCTTTAGTTTTCATATTATGCAAGCCAAGAAGAGCATAAAGAAAAAGCAAGCGCTGAGTATTTACAAGTATTTAATACTAAATAAAAATAGAGATATTATGATCATTAAATTGAATTTGTTACAAACGTTGTAATTTATTTAAAATATAAGTTAATAAGTCGCATAAAAATAATCATAATATACTTAAAGCAACTCGCTCAAAGTTGCGTCGAAATGCATCAATTTGATTAAAAATTTAAGATCAAAATCAGCGCTATCAAATTACGCACTTAATTTGCCCATTTTTTGTATTTGTTCGCCCTCCTTTTGTTTGCAAACAAACAAACAAACATTTATCAAAACAAATCACACACAAATAACAAACCGAAATCAAGTCAAGTGAAATGCAATAATTAAACAAATAAACGAATTGATATAGAGATAAACTTAACTCATAAGATCGCCCAATGCAATAACAATTTGCATTTGGCGTTGGGTCTTTTTTTTTAGTCATATTCACTCGAAACTCCACTCTTAAAACAAAATTGAATTTTGCTCTTCTCATTAATTCCCCTACACATCATCCTGCGGCGTTTTTGTGTTTCATGTCTTTGGAGCCGCTTGGTCCAGTATCCAAAATATTTATATAAATACATACAAAACATTACTGCATGTGCTCTCTCTGTGTGTGCATCCAAACATGCATCTTAATATATAGAATTTTAAGAACTAAATAAATTATATAACGCGGCCGTTTCCACTTTCCCTCTCTGCTTCGTGTGTTGTGTTGTATTATGATGTTAGTCTGTATTCGATGCTGCATAGTTGGTATGTTGCCTTAACTTATTGATTTTGTGAACGAGATTCGAACATCGCAGTCACATCGCGTATTGAGAATTGTGGTGAGATCTTTTCTCTGTTGCTGTGAAGTAAAAGAGATTGAGAAATTTATAAGTATTTGAATTTTAAAATATAAATAGCAGGCATTAGAATCGGTTTAGTTTTAAGGAAGCGATTCCTTTTCATCAACAACAATGTCTGCATATTTAAGCTTTCTTCGAATTGTACAGCTTGACATTATTTAAACTGGCACTCACTTGACGGTTGCATTGCTCTCTGCGGTTATCTGATGGGGCATGGAGTTTCTCGAGAGTCGTTCGCGTCCTAATCCCCGCTCGAATTTACCGGGCACCGTTGGCACCGACGCTATCGTCGTTGTAGTTGTATTTGCAGTGATGATTGGCGCATACTTCTGGGCGACTGTCTTGACGCTGTGCATGGAGGATTGGTTGTTGCTGGCTCCATTGCTGGTATCACAATTCTGATTCTTCTCATCGGAGATGCTGCGCACACGCTGTGTGCCATAGTCAACAGCATGATGCAGTGTACTCTCGGAGCCAGCGCCGGCTCGTGCCAGCTGCTTGAGATTCATGTCGATATCCTTTTGTAGCGAGTGCATATCGCCACGAGACTTGGACTTGATGCGCAGCGAGTCGGAGGCCTGGAAATTGTTGTCATCCGAGTTGAGCTCCGTTTTGGAGCGCGACTTGATGGTCTCGCCATAGTATTTCTGGGTCAACTGCTGGCGACGCTCCTCCTTGATTTTGTCGATGCGCTCGCGATCGAGGATGACACCGGTCAAGACGCTCTTGCGACCGCCAACTGGAAGATTGAGTGTGGCTGTGGCTGTGGCGCTTGGCTGTGGCTGGAGCAGCAGATTGTTCTGCTGTATCAGCGAGATGCGATTCTCGGTGGTGGGCGTTGTGATGTGCTGCTCCGACTTCTGGCATATCTCCTCCGTGATGCACATGCCCGGCAAACGCTTGGGCGGATTCAGCGTTTTGGGTCGTGTGAAATCAAAGCTCTTGCGGCGATTATTCAACTCCGGCAGCTCGGGCAATTTACAGGATGTCAAGTCTTGCAGCTGCTTGCCGCCAAATTCGCGCACAAATGCATTCTCATCCAGGGAGCGTGTAATCTTCTGTGTGTTATTTAGTTTCTTCAGCGGCACTGGCGCTGGCATTACAGGCTTTGGCGGAACGGCGAGAGGCAGGCTCAGCTCGTTGGGTTTCTTCATGGAGCCGCCGCGTTGTGTGAAATCAAAGTTGGGCAGCTGCTCAACCGGGGAGCTCTCGAATTTGGTGGCCAATTCCTTGACACTGAACGATGGCGATTTGCTTGGTTGCTGCTGTTCGAGTTCCATAATGTTGATGTGCTCGGCACCACTGGGTAAACTATCCAGACTGTCCAGTTCGATTCGATCACTGACTGGCTGCTGCTTGGCCACTGACTCTAAATCCAATTCGGAATCGATTTCCAGCAGTTCGTTTGTATTGAGTTTCATTTCCTCGCCACGTAGATTCTCGTACACTGTTTGCGGCTTGCGCAGCTCAATGTTCTCATAAAGCAGCTGTTCCTGTTGCTGCCGCTGTTCCTCCTCTTCATCCTCATGCTGCTCCTGTTCCAGTTGCAGCAGCTGTTGTGTCATTTTGTCGCTGCCATCCTCCTCCACAATTTGCTTCAGGCTCTGACCATGCTGCTCATTTAGCAGCTGATTCACCTCGGTGACCGAATTGCGAAACAATTTCACCTGCTCGTAGACAATGTGCTCATCAAAATTGGTTTCCAGCAGAAGCGCTGGCTTTGCTGGCGGCTTCTCTTTCTCCGGTGATTTGTACGTAATGCTTATGGTCGACTTGATGGGACTGCTCGGAATTGGTGGCTGTAGCTTCTGCGGCGTCAGCGCATTGCTGGGCGTCTGCTCATAGTCCTCGTAGAGCGGCGAGCTGTCCTCCGTCGCCAGCAGCGAGTGCATGCTCAGCTGGCGCTGCAGATGCTGATAGCCAAACTCGCTGGGCGTCACCGACTGACTAGTGTTGTCCGTAAAGTTCGAGTTGTTCGGCGAGCTGGCGGCCTGCAGCTGTAGTTGCATTTGCAACTGCTGCTCCTTTACCGTGCGAATTGCAGCAGCTGGCTGTGGCAGCCGTGGCTGCAAATCAAGCGACAGTTCACGCTTCAAGGCATGCATATCCCGTTGCTCCACATCCTGCTGGAGATTGTTGAACTGCAAGCGAGCGGAAATTTGAGTGGTGCTCTTCTGGTGCACAAGTATTTCTTCGTGAACCTACCTGCTGGCCAAGACTCTCGTGCGAGCTGCCCAAATAACTGCTGGCTGCATCCACGTTCAGCAGCAACGGCTGCTGCTGCTGTTGCAGATTGGAGGAGACGGATATGCCCGACATGGTCGAGTTCATCATTAGCGGCTCCATATCGTACTGTGGCGTGTTCACCGCCGAACTATTCTCCGAGCTCTCCGTGTCGCACAGCAGCAGCGAGTAGCGCGGACTGTGCGCAGGCGTTGTGGGCGTAGCCACAGACAGCTTGACAGTCGTCTGCTCTACGCTGCGCAGTGAGGCGCTACCATTGCTGTAGGGACCGAGATGGAGGACGGATTTAGCTAATTGATCAATTTGGAAATGGCGATTAACTCACTGTATGGGCCTTGGGGCTGGCTCAGGCTTGTGACCCGGCTGCGTGAAGGTGCCCTGGTAGCTGTAGCGCTCCTTGGCCGCCAGCTGTTCCTTGCGCTTGGAGCCCAGCTGCACGGACGGATAGCTGTAGCGTGCAGCACCAGCGCCAGCGCCGGCGCCAGTCGGTGATATCGGCAGCTGCGCCTGCTGCTGACCCTGGGTCTGAGCACGCGCCGGCTTTGGTGGCGGATGCACCTCAACGCTGGCGAATTGCTGCTGTGCTGGCAACGGGTGCTCCGGTGTGCCGCAGTCAATGAACTGTATGTCCGAGAGCTGATCCTCCAGCTTGTAGCGTTTGCAGCAGTTCTCGGCGCCGGCGGGCTCATGGCCACAGGCGGGCGCCGGATTGACGTGGGGCTGCGTGCGTTGCGCTGCCGCTGCGCTGGGCGAGAGCAGATTGAGGCGCGGCTGCTTCTTGGGGCTGGGGTTGACGCTGTTCGTCTGACTGGAGAAGTCCTCGGGTCGAGCGCGCATAATGCGACGCGTCGCACAGCTAGAGGCAGGCGGCACATTCTCCTTGCCCACACGCGGTGAGCTCACCAGCGATTCGCTCTCGGAGAAGATGCGCATCTCGGGCTCCTCGCGATCAAAGTTCAGGCCCAGCTCAGAGAGTTCACGCGAGGGGCAGGTAGTCATGTGACCGCGCTGCGGCGACTGCAGCAGATCAAAATAGGAGTCATGTGAGACGCTGCGCGAGTGTCCAACGGTGCGCAGGCTATCAATGGAGTTGGAGCGTATGCACAGCTCCATGGGCTTGCTGCCCATCGTCGAGTCGCGTACATCTCGCGTCGTCTCCAGCAGCTCAGTCGACTTGGGCTTGTCGTGCTTGGAGAGCTCCTTGCTGCCATAATGATGTGCATGGGAGGCCTGCGCAAAGCTCACCCGCGACGACGAGGAGCAAGCACCAACGCTGCTGTTGGGCTCCTTGTTGCCGCCGGCGCCTTCGTGTATCAGCTTGTGGCCGGACAGCTCCTGCCCCTGGCGCTGGCTACGCGTGAAAATTGACTTCCAGGAGGGCGTCTTGTCCGGCTTGCGTTTCTGCCAGCTGCGTGGCACGGAGAGCACCGTATGATACTTATCTGGCAGGCTCGAAGGACCGCCGCCCACCTCGATGTAGGAGCCAATGCTCGACGCAGCATTGCTGCCCGCTGCTCCGCTTGTGCTCATCATGTTGATGGGCAGCGATTGCTTTAAATCGCCGGTGCCCTCGATGCGCGAGTGTCGCTCCTGCGCCTCTTCCAGACTGATGAGCTTGGCCCCGCCTGTGCTGAGACTCTTGGGTCGCTCCACCAGACCCAGCGATTGATCCTGTTCACGCTGCTCCACCAGCAGGCTCTCGCAATCCGTGAGCGACTCTAGACGCAGCTCAGCAGCGGCAGAGGCGGCCGCAGTCGCTGCAGCGCTACCCACTATGCTGAGGCGTGCATTGTGATCCTCGAGCGCATCGAAGATGTTGTGACAGTTGCGTATCAGGTACTCGGTGACCACAGCCTGGACACCAACGCCTCGCAGCGCCGCAACGCCACCCGACTCCAGCGCCGGCGAGCGCAGCAAATTGGGCGCCCAAACAATCGCCAGATTCTTGTCCGTCATCCCGGTGCGTTCATGATGCTGTGATACCTTATGCAAGTGCTCCGACAAGTACTTCAGGGTGCTAATAACATAATATAAAATTGAATTAGATAAAGTACCACTACTTGAATTAGAACTACAACTAACCACCAAATCTATCGATAATATTATCAAACTGTAGAGGTCAATCCAAACCCAGAGATTATATTTAGTTTAGCATAAAACGACAAACTGGGTCAATGCAAAAAATAAACAACATTCGATTTGAATACTTTCTATTTCACAAATGTCCAGACTTATAATAAGGTTTAGATCAATGTATTCTCCAGCTCTGGGGAAGCGACACATGTATGTATCTTCCGCACTATGATAATAGCTGTTCATTTGAATTTATTTATACTTTTTGTTGTTGTCATTATGAAAATAATGCTGATAGCAGAATTGACGAGTAATTTTATAATTGAAATGCTGGTTCAGGGGAAAACAACAGCAAACAGAGGTCAACGGGGAGCAAGTAACGACTTGAAACTCTAATCTCAATTTAAGAAGAAAGTGATTGCTCTAAGCTTGTGATTTCTGCACACTTACCGATAGTGTGGAGGGGGCAGCTTCAGTACCGTCTCCTTCATGAGACGCAGCCGTTCGTCTGCCTCGTCAGCCTTCACCTGAATAGCCTCTACAAAGTTGTCGTACAGTTGATAGGTGCACAGCGGATTGGGCAGTTCGCGGAAGTACATTTTCAGCAGGGAGCTAACTGCATGAATGTCCTGCTTCATCTCCGGATTGCCCAGATCCGGTACGCGCTCTTCATCGAATGCGCGACGCAGTCGCTGAATGTTCGATGTGATGCCCGACAGACGATAGATGCCATCGATGACGCCATAGTTCTCAATAAACTCGGCGCACGAGCGCAGCACCATGGGTATGTCCTGGCCGCTGTTCAGCAGATGCTCCGACAGATCGCACGAGAAGACGCGCTCCCTGTAGATGCCGCTCTGCTTGAGGCGGCGCCGCGACGGACGCGACAATATGAAGGAGCGAAAGAACGCAATTAGCTTGCCGTGCTTCCGCAGCACTGGCTTCGTGGGCGACGCATCCAGATGACCCACGAGCGGCGCGGGCATCGGAAAATTACGTGGCACCTTGTCGCCAATGGTCGCGACGCAGGACTGGGGAAAGAAACCAACTTCGTAGAGGGACTTTTGCAGATGAGATTTCTTGCCGCGCCACCAGATTGATTCAGCCGGACTGGGCATATCGATCACCGATATCATGTCGCCCACCTCAATGTTGATCTCGTCCGGCGCTTGCGCTTGATAACGCCGCACACCATAAGCGGCGCCCACCGCCGGCGTATTGATTGTGCGCTGGGTCTCGCCATCGGCCAGCGGCAGGCGACGCCCCTTATTGTCCAACTGCAGCCAGGTGAGTATGGTGCCGCAGGTCAGTGAATCGGACGCGATTTTCGAGAAGCGCTCCAGATACTTGGCCACCGCGTATTCCACATCCAGTTCGGTCTGCAGCTGCGCCTCCGCCTCCAGTTCGGACATGTTGCGCAGTCCGCTAATCTTGCGATCGTAGACGCAACGATGCAGCATCTCGTCCAGCATTTGCATGTTCTCGTAGCTGCGCTTGATCAGGAACGGTTCACAGCGTTGCGGACACACGCGTATGATGAACCAGCAGCTCTCCGGCGTGAAGGCAGCGGAGCGCAGCGAACTGTGCGCCAGCTCGCCGCCAATCGACTGCGAGGCAATGCTGCTGCCCATCTGCTCCGATTTGTCATCCAGCAGCTGCACCGCCAATGCGCCCAGCTGCACACGTTCGTAATGGAAGTGGGCGCACTCCTCCAGCTTGGGAAAGCGACAGGATTTCTATGGACCACCAATATATAGATTAGTATTAGCTGAGACCGGTTAAGGAATCCATGGTTTACTCACGCTATTCAATGGCTGCACTGCCATGTGCCTGCTGGGCTTGGGGGGAGCGGTTGGCGCCGTTGGCGGACAGCAGCTGGACTCTGTGGAGGCGTTTGAGATTTGTGATGTGTTCATTGAGGCAAACATCTCCTGGCAGCTGCTGCCCAGGCCCAAAGGCAGGCCGCCCAAGCTATCAACAGGCATTAGCTTAAAATTCAGCTGTGCGCTAATTGCAGCCGCCGGTGCATCCGTATCGAATTGGAGCGGCGCATCCTTTGAGGCAATCACTGGCTGCAGCTGGCAGACGCCAGTCTCGGGGGAGGAGATGCTGCTCGAGTTTGTCGCCAGTGCATGGGCATGGAGCTGTGCCGCCAGAGCGCTGCTTACCCGCTCGGACATTTCAAATGCTTGCACAGTTTACACGCGTTTAGTCATCTGCAACAAACAAATACAAAACCATTTCATAAATGTAGAGCAATTGTAATTTATATTGTTTAGTTTAACTCTAGCTTTCAAGCTGATAAGATCTCTTTGGGGGGCAAAGAAAATACGATTACAATGACTCGCCTGCCAGCCAATCTAATTCCAATTATTCGTGTGATTTCTTGAGGTATTTCTTTGTAAAGTTATACACTATTTTTATACATCTTTAATTGATTATTTATACCGATCGTAGCAATATAAAGATGAATCCCTTTGTATAAGAGGTTTTAGAATATTGGCACGACTCTCTCAACAAGAGCTGATCACTTTGTGGGCTTGCAGACTGTTTAACACTTGCAGAACAATTATTGTAATTGAATTAGAAATTTATTGGACATATAATTCATACATTCATTGTATGATTGGAATAATTTTAATTTTGAAATTTGAATCTTAAGCCAACGCCTATTTTGTAGTAATCAATATGCATGGGAAATTAACTATATTTTTGTGTATATCAATTTGCAAATTTCATAAACTCTTAATGTGCATAACTTGAGCCTTATCACTGGTATATTTTGAACAGTGTATTTCGACGTTTACTTTCTAACACCACGCACGTATTTATCAATTACCCAGGCCCCGCATGTTCTACTTTCGGCCAGCAATCGAACTCACTATGGGCAAAAGTTGTGAGCCGTGTCTGGAATTCCTTTATTTGGAATAAGGCCAGTGGCTCAGTCGCTTAAGGATGTGGCACATAGCAGTGGCGACATACACACATTTATATATATATATATATATATATATATATATATATATATATAGTTTAACCCATCTATAAGCAGGTACGATAAATATTTATAAGCAACCAGTTGGAAGTGACTCGCCTAGCGGCAGTTCTGATTTACAGGCGACACCAAATGCAAGCGATGCGGCCTGCAACATTTAAACTTTCATAAATTAAACTAGCGGCGGGGCAAGCCGCGATGAGGGGAGTGAGCTGGCTGCAGCGCCACTTGGACTGAGGCAGAGTGTGGAGGGAGAGGAAAAGAGAGGGCAACTTTGCCGCTGCCTTTGGCATCGGCGAAATCTGTAGAGCGAGACGGAAACGAGTTTTAACTGAGAACTGTGGGGGGAAAAACCGGGGGAGGTGATATCTGGTACTGGACACCGGGCAACTGCAGCAACAACTGCCACATAGGGGGAGGAGGGGAACGGGGAGAGCGAGGAGTTCATCAAATGCAACAAAACTATTAAAAATGTTGACGTTAACGGTTTGAAAATGCAGCACATAAAGAGAAATACAAAGCGACAAAAAGTGACAATCGACAGCAACAAAAAGTGCGCACACAAAAAAAGCGTTAAGCAAAATAAACAATTTGACACAAGAAAAAAAATAAACAAACGGCAAAAAAACGAGCTGGGAAATCAAACAGCAGAAACAAAAGAAAAATAACCATATATCAATGCGTCCAAATGTAGCTGTTATGTGGCCCGGACGGACACGAAGCAAACGGGAAACGGGATTCAAATCATGAATAAATGCGTCAGATTAACATTATTAATGATATCTTGAACATTCGGTCCATTATACACTGTTCGGTTTCGGGGTTGGATTGTTTATGATATCTGTTGAGATTCTATAATGAAGTTAAATGGCCAGCTCAATAATTGAGGTTGAGGGTTAATTTATTTATATTGATAAAATAAAAAGCTATATGTTGATTTATTGTCATATAAATGTGCTATTAACTTTTCAGGTTAAGGGTTAAAGATAATTATAATTAGTATTAGAAAAGATTTTTTTGGTTTGTACAAGTTACCAAAAAGTTCCCATTTTGTTTTCGATATAGCTTTAATCTGATTATTCTGAACATCAATATTTATAATACCATTTCCTAGTCAGACTTTCTGGTATTATTAATTTTTGATTAATTAACTAATACCAAATTCGTTACTTTAATATGCGTTTTTACAGATAAATTTCTCAGCTTTTCAATTTGCTGTGATAATCAATATGCCCGCTAACTGTTTTGCCTGAAATAAATGTAAATTTAAATTTGTTTTACTGCAATTGTCGTAATCGTTTTATTTTTTTCGTTTACCGTTACATAGCGCTGATCGGTTTTCTGTGAGCAAGTACGTGTGTGTGTGTACATATATCAAATGAATTTTATCTCACACATTTTCAATGTTTCGCTTGATTAGCTGTTCTCGTTGTTGTTGCTTTGGGGTGTTGCAACTGGCTGTTGCAGTTAGCTTTCGGTTTACCCATACACTTTGGCACCGCTTCCAACGATGAAGACATTTTCCCAGGCCAGGCCTGTCTAAGCCGAAGCCAACAGCCGAACGAACGAACGAACAACCGCACGAACACCAATCGAATCCCACCAAACGAACGGTCAGCCAAATCATGTACGTCACTTTCTCCAATCAATTAAGCCGCATGCAGTGCACTGCAGTGTAGACTTGTACTTGTGTGTGTGTGTGTGTTTATGTGCTTGTGTGTCTTTGTCTGTGAGGTGTTTGTGTGTGTGTTTGGGTAGCGATTTCAATCGCTTGCAGCGTCCAGACTAATTAATGCTATGAAATAACTTAATATTGAACAATACTTGATGGCTTTTTAATAGTCTGGTTTTACTTTTTTCATCTTTTTTTTGTATCTCTCACGACTGACCCAATTGAGACAAGTAGATGTTTGCGTGTGTTAAGGTAAGAGTGCGTGCTGCGTGATGCCCTGTAAATAGGTGAGCTCAAAATAATATGTGGCCGTAAAATGGGAAATAGGGTATAAGTAAGTTGACCCGTATGTATGTAAGTGTCTAACAAATCCGTCTGTATGGGCAAGCCGTTCTCGTTAGGAATATAAGTTCTCTTAAATCATATGTAGGTCAAGTTTATTTTATTTTATCGATTACTGCCAATCTTTCGCGTATATTGATACAAATCATTTTCCGAAAGCAGTTAAATTGTAAAGAAAATACCTTTTTTATATATAATATTCCCCCACAGATTATTGATTAACCGCAACTGTAAAAATGTAAATAAGATGGGATAAGAAACGCCTATTTTCATACCGAATAAACTAATATCAGCAAGACTGATATGCAATTAAAATCTGGGTTCAGTGTATATCCTAGTCGAGCTCTCTCTACTAAATCATTCGAGCTTGGGTTTATTTCGAATTTTAAAATTATAATACTCAGCTTAAAGGATATTATTATATTATTAATCTTCTTATGGCTCACAACTTGCCTGCTCAGACAGCATTTCACCAATATCTTACAGGGTATTATGGACGATAACCGCCTTGCCTGCTAGACAAAGCTAAACTGAGCTGAGCTGCAGTGCGTGTTTGTATCTAAGTATGTTGAGATACTAAGATACTGGGAGACTCGTTTTCATAGTCGTACTTGAATTTAATAAGCGAACATTGCACATCGCATACATTCTAAGTTGTCTGTTGTTGTTGCTGTTGTTTCTTTGCAACTGGCAACTGGCAGTCAGACGTTGCTTGTGCTAATTTATGGCACTAACTGGGTCACAAAACTGACTGCTTTGTGGCGTTTCTAGAGCGAGCACAAATTCAGTTGCAAGCACTAACAAACAATGATGTCGACCACAAAAGACTTACGGCTGTGTCTGCACACACTATATATATATATATTTTTATATATATGCCATGCATAATGTGCTTAACGCAGTTGTCTCTGTCAGTCAGTCAGTCAGTTGGTCGGTAGTCATTTAGCTGCTGGTTGACTGACATGCTGCTGATGCACTCAACAAGTGCAGAAGTGATGTGTATCTGCAACACAATAGGATCCACGCCTGGGCATAGGAAGTGGGAGGAGCCACAGCCACTGCCACATCCAAATTCATATCCCAGCAGATTGCAGCGCCGGGAAGTGCTTTGCACTGATTCTAGGGCATTAAGTGTTAATGGTTTCTAGAAAGCATTAAACAAGTCAACAACAAGAACACAACACAGCGTGAGAACCTTAAGTTGCAGCTGCTTACAACCTGAAGTTAAAAGTTGAAGAGTTGTTGATGCACTAAGCACTGTTGATGTAACGCTAGCAACCTAATTACATATGATTATTGTTGTTCTTTATTATTATTTTATAGATTATAGAATAAGCCGCATAACAATAGCAAACATAGCAGATGACCATAGATTATTTCTTTTTTAATTTGCACTAAAAACAGTTCACAATTTTTATAAAGTATTTCATAAATACAAATTTAATATTAAAGTTACAAATTAAACTATATAAATTGAAAAAAGAAAAATTAACAAAAGTTTTTAGATTTAATATCCTTCAACTATGTGCTGAAATATATTAAATGCATTAAAGTATTAAATACATTGTTAACATCTTTTACTTTTTACTCATCATCCACAGCTGAACCGATGCAAAGCATTAAAGCATAGCCTTAGATCATTTTTGACACAATTATATTATATTTGAAAGTGTATAATAAAACATCTTAGTCACACTTATCTATGCAATGGTGATTTTAATTGTAGAACAATGAGCCACAATTAAATAATATATTAACCAAGTGATGACTAGCTACCACTAATGATTCACACCTATTCAGTTTTTTGCACCAATTAAAATTATATATAGATATGTATAGACGATACTTTTGAGCACCAATTGAAAACAATTCAAATTTCAAATTTCTCATGGACAATGACTAATGAATGCGCATAAAAAGTCATTAAACTGACCAATTTCAATGACTAGCAAGTGTTGTCTGCGCTTTACGGACCGATGGACGGACGGATGAATGGATGGATGGTAGTATGTACAATCAATGCTCGACATATAAAATATGATGGTAATATTAAACGATGGGGTGCACGACTACCCACTGCGAGCGATTTAAGCGATATAGCAGCGCATATTTCCAAATTGTGCCCCCAAGGTTGGCTGGCTGGCTGGCTGCAGATTCCGGTTCCATTGTGCAGCTACTGGTTGCTAATCTCATCGACTGGCGTCGTATCAATCTGCGACTCAGTTGACACACTGAAACACCCGAGACGGGCTACACTTGCCAGTCGAAATTGGATTATTTTGTCTTGCTTAGCGCTTGGCTGAGTCACAACTCTTGGATTTGTTTTTATATGTTTTATGATTGTAATAGTGCAGAGCCCTGCTGACTCACATAAAAGTTAAAAAATGGAGACGGGTTGGTGGTGGGTTACTGACGTGCACTGTAATTAGTCTAAATGTAGCTGCACATATTAGTCAACAGTGGGAGCCATTTTCATTACGTTTATATTTAGTATGAATGGAGCCACGACTCTCTTATTACGAACGTACCTCGTAATTGCACAGCTTTCAACTTCCGGTCGCATAACAGGTGCAGTCAATTCATTTTAAATTGTAAGCTGACCGAACTTTGTATGCCCTTGCTTGAGTTAGATTAAAGCCAACCTTGAACACAGTGTTACTTGATTATTATTATGTAACTTAAATTAGTTACAAACTAAACCATTTAGCTTATTAACTTAACTGTTATTATGTTTTATTTGCTGAACCTTAATGGTTCAATTTAGGGACCATTGGCCTCCATTTTAAATCGACAGTATTTATTTATTTTAATTTATACATTTTCATTTACTGTGAAATGTGGACTAAAAACAGTTCAGCAAAACCAAACAGTAGACAATATTTAAAAATGGTATTAAAATTAATAAATATTGAATATTAAATTTTAAAATTCAATTAAAGTTTCTATTGACTCACGAAAAAATATAGTTGCCTCGTTTGACACATCGAATATTAGCTATAGAACACAAATACTTCAAATAATAATTAACCTGAACCAAGCTTAAGCCATACAGAAATCATTTATAGGCCAAAGAAAAGTACAACTAACTTAACAGAGTTTTTGGCTTAGTGTATGCTAAGAAAACTGACTGATCATCAACATTAGCAGACATGTAGCTGTTATCATTGCTCACTTTCTATAAATGCATTACACATAATAAAACCTAGAAAAAAATAAAATAAAGAAATATAAAAGCGAAATCGTTTTGTGGTCATGTAAATTTTCTACTTTGACATTTGTGCAGAATTTCGCTTCGGCTCTTTGAGCCATAAAACCTAACCTAATGTCATTTAACGACGCAGACGTCGACGCTGACGCCAACGCTGGCGTCGCTGTCGACATTTTGCCGAGACTTTTGCCAAGCGCACAGGTACACACAAAACTTTTTAATGGAAGTGAAAGTTTTTAGCGAGACGGCAGTGTCTAAAAAATATAAAAACAAAATTTGCCCAATACACACACACACACACACACACATGCCGCATATCTAAATAGTTGATTCGTTGCTGTTATTGTGGCATTTTGTTAAGCTTTTTATTAGAGCTGGTAGCGCCAGCAGCCGTCCAAATGTTCAGAAATAAACAAAAATTTAAGTGTACAATGAAAATAAAATGCACGTTTACAAATATGCGAAACAGCTGCTCGAAAAAGCGCGAGCCAAATAAATATTTAGCAGCAGACGTCATTTTATTTAATTCATATTCAGCTTCGCACTACCCAAATATGTGTCGGCAGAGCGCACATAAATTATTAAACGAAAAAAGAATTAGCCAATAAGTGTTATAATTGATAAACAAATGTGGTCTTGGTTTGAATGAAAGTTGAAATGTGCCGAATGGTTGAATAAAATTTATATTTATTCAAGCCTACTAAATACTTTACATATATGCAGAGATATTCCAACAATTCCGTACGAGAAATTTCAGTTTCGTTTTATTTTAGTATTTTTGTTTTTATTGTTTTTTTTTTTTGCCGTGTGCCGCTTATTTGTTTTTCTGGCATTTCGAGACTCTATGTTTAGATATCTATTTATGCGAAAAATCGATGCAGACGATAGGCAGGAATTTGTAAAAATATCTCACTTGTTTCCTAAACTAGGAAAAGGCATGTATTAAAGAGGTATTTTAAGAACCTTTTAGAGCAATAACCAGAAGAAAGGAAGATAGAGGTTATAAGTTGTTCAGCAGTGAATCTTAGACTATGATCTTGAAGAAAAATCGATGTTTGCAGCTGCTAGAAAAACCGGTTGAAAAATTAGACCAAACATCAATTCAAAATAAATTCCATAAAAACCAGGTCTATAATTGATTAAAAACTAGCGATAAACAAACTTAGAGCACTTTTGCTTACTTTTGTTTTATAATATATTCTTGTAATTAACATTGAATAATTATAGCTGTATTGCATTTCAAATCGATTTGAGTGATTCATAGTCAAATCTAAAGATAAATGCTGATTTCTTTATCAGGAAAAAAGTTTTTGTGTAGATTGTGTGTCACATGGATGATTCATGGTGAAAACCTGCCCTGAATGCCAAAATGTGGCCCAACAGCCAATCAAATGTACTTCTAGATACAAATAGGACAATATATACAGTATAGGAAAGCATATAAGAGTACTTAATTAGTCAGCATGCAAATAAAGTAAACTGATTATGGGCTGCCATATATAATATTATACAACACTCAACTAATGCGTGTTAGACGCGCTTTCTTATCAATGATCAGCCATGTAATAAGTGAAACTAAATTACAGATTTAAAAGTGAATCTCATTTAGATAGTTGCCGCAGTAGATTTTCATTTCGCTTTCCACAGAAAATGTTATCTAATTTTTTCAAATTGCTGCACTTATATATTTTCTGAGGCGCAGTTCATCACAAAACACATACACAAAATCATCATATCCATCATCATCAAAATAATGTTGTTCATGCGACTGCCAACAAGAACAACACAAACAACAACAAACACAAACAAAAACAAAAATAAACAGCAGCAGGCCAGAGTCGAGTCGAGTTGTCAGTTTCAATTAAAATCAATTGAGCTCAATTATTTGATACGCAGATGAAATAAAAAACCCGCGCGCAAGTTTCTGTTTTCATATTGGTGCGGGGGCTCCGCTTTTGGTATGCGGCCCTCGAAATATGCTAAGAATAGGGGCGTGGCTAGAAAGAATTTACTCGCTGTAAACACTGTAAGCCGTATGCAAAAAGCGAAACGCGAGGCACAGGTGTAAACAGCAAAAACAACAGACACAACAATAAAAGCAGTTACGAGCATGGCAACAAGACAAGAGCCGCAAACAGGAAAAAAAAAACAAAAACGGGTGTAAAGTGACTTTTTGCACTTGCTTGTTACATATACTCAGTTAACTCTAACAAAAGGGGTGTAATGTTGTCAAAGGTGAGCGATGATTAACTTTATTTTTTAGCTTAAATAATCTTTAACAGTTCAGTTAATAAAGTGTAAAAGGCCATTCTAACTCAGATGCTATATGAGCTAAAAATGTTTGAAGAAAGATATTACGTTATAGATAAATCTGATTTTAAATTGGATAACTAAAATATATTATGTATATGCGGGTAACATATTTACATAATACTAAATTAGTTACGCACACATATATTGAATTCTATCTTAGGGTATTTTGTTGTTGTCCACCTTTTCTCGCACGCAAAACTGTTACTTGTTTTGACTTCAGTTTTTGTGCAGTTGTTATTCTCTGTTTAATAAGCCACAAGAAAAACAGATGTTACCAACAACAACAATAACAGCAGCAACGGCAGCCAGTTGGTCAGTTGTGGTTTAGCGGCAAAGGGTTAAGAAACGAAAACAAAAACAAAGCGAACGATGCGTTTTAACATTGGTTATTCGATGCCAGACAAAAGACAACAGCAATAACAGTAGGTGTAGGTGTGCGTGTGTGTGCTTTTGAGCGGATGTTTGAGTTGAGTGCACAGCTACCGAGGCGCAACGAAATTAATCGAACTCTATGCGCACGTTATGCTCCAAACACGAGCCACATTCACAACACACACACACACACACACATATATATATATATATATATATATATATGCACAGTGATGGCCACATATTTAGAGAAATCTTAGAAAAAACAATTAACAACTTGAATTCAATTTACAAATCATTTATCGAGCATGAACTTACATCAAACTTGGTTCATAGTTTGATCAACTTAGCAATGCTTGTAATGTTATAATAAATATAAACGTGATAATTTTTGATTAAAAAAGTAAAATACACAATAAAAATGAGTGTGTCTAATAGTGCGCCCACCACTGTAAATGGTGTATGTGTAGTTATCTGGCAACTTGACACGTTTCGGTCTGCAAGCAAAGACTGAGGGGGTGGGGCGTTGCGACGGTTGGTGGAGGGGGTCGAGGAGGCTCGGTCATTTTCATCGGTTTGGCATTGCGCTTTGGCAGCTATGAAATGTGCCATAATCGTGCGCAGTCGCAGCGCGAATCTTTGGCTCAAGACGTGAGGCACATAATAATAACAGTACTCGGTATATCGTATACATATAGCACACAGAGACACACATTCACATCGTCATCATCATCATAATGAGAAAGCTTGCCCAAAATAAAAATAAAAAATACACATATTAATGTGTGTAAATAGTAAGTATATAAAAATGAAAAGAAAACAATCTATTGCTGCACGTAGAAATCAAGAAAGAAGAAAAGTTGAAATTGAGCGAAACAAATTGACGAATTAACAATACTCTGTAATAGATTTAACAATGCCCATATATTTATTAAGTGTTCGATTTCTAACGCGATCTTTGAGACAAGATCTTAAAATCTCATTGAAAAAGAACAGCTGTTCTTATGGGGAACTTTAAAGTTAAGTACATTTTCCTTTTGTAAGAAACAAAATTATAAAAATTCACTTCTGCATATGCCAAGAATTATTATTGTGCATTGCTGCACTTCTTATACGATTATTGTGTACAGTCTTCAGGGTTAAAACTGTTTTTCAAGGTAAGGGTTGCTTTAAAAATCAAAGAAAACATGTTTGGCATCTTGTTCAATTGAATAACACATACAAAATGCCCTTAATATAGCGAATTTAAATTTGCGAGAAATGTAACAAGATCCGTTTTACTTATTTTGCGAAAAGTAAAGTTTGCGACAGCGACGGAAAAAATGAAAGGCCGTTGCAACAGGAGCTTGGCTTTTATATTTATTATTATTTGTATTTATTTTTTGGGAAAGTAACCTGGCAACGATGGATAGTAAGAAGACGGGAGGACAGGGGGCAACTGGAACTGCTGACGGCGAGTTCAATGTCAACGGCGTGGGCACAGTTTTTTCATTTTATGAATTTGTTTTATTGCCATTTCCGTGGCGTTGTGTAAAGGAAGCCCGCAATGGAAAAAATTAAAAAAAAAAAGTACGGCCACACCTAAGCCTAAGCCTCGAAAAACAAGTAAAAGCACAAAACAAAAATAAAAACGGCATGAAAAGGCAGAAGGAGTAGAGGCAGCAGCAGTCAGGCGGCATTTCCAGCGCGAAATGGGGTGGAATGTGTTAAACAGATAGAAAGGAAAGACAGACAAGCCCAGCGTGGGGGACGGGGCAGTGAGGGGAGCAGACAGAGAAGGCAAGCTGCAAGGCAGCAGGCGGCATATGGTGGAGTTGTCTCAGGTGTGTGTGTGTGTGTGAGTGTGACCAGCAGGGTGACATAAATGTAGTGTAAGAGCAACAAAATAATACATGTACACACACACGCAGGCACACATGTAATTTTCCCTTTTACAAGCACAACAACAACAACATTATGCGAGTGGCGATCCATGCGTGGGAATAGGAGACACACACACACACACACAGGCAGTAAGAGTGAGAGGACAGAGGCGGTGACAAAAACGAATGACGAAAGCGTACAAAGCAACTGCGGGAGGGGTGGGGGATTGCAAGGGAAGCTGTTGACCCCCCTAAATAGGGCGTTGTTGTAATACTCGCTAACTGTAATCTTCTATTTTTTTGGCACACAATTCGCGTCTGATGGGAAAACGATAAAACAATAACACAATTAACAATGCGTGAGAGCAGAAACAGCAGCAGCAGCATCAAGCGGCAGCAAGAAGCGTCTTTTATTTATTATGCCTTTAACAATACACACATACACTGACACACATTTTTAAATAGAAGAAGAGATACTTTTCTGCTGCTGCTGCGTCCGCTGTTCGCAGCATATCTTTTTCTTTTTCTTTTGCTTTTCACACACACACACACATGCACAGACATTCACACACACACTCAAATATATATATATATATAGAGACAGACATGCGAGTTTTCCTGGACAGCTTATAAGATGTTGAGAGAATGAAACACACCTTAATTGCACATTGAAGCACTTGTTTTGTAATTGTAATTATATTACAACATTTCAAGCAGTTTTCATTAGCGATTTTGCAGTTTTAGTTGGGGAAACGCGACAAACAATAATGCGACGCACGCACAACCGATCAACGAACCGACAACGACGGATTAAAAAGTACTACTGGCTGCAGTGTGACCAAGCTGTGCACCAAACGGTACCTCCAACTAACAGACGTGCATTACTATCGAAGCTAATCGATATTCAGCTAAAGCGATAGTCAGTATTTTTAATATTTGGTATTCTTGTACTTTTGCCAAATACGGCTACATTTGTGCATAGTGTAAACAAAAAAGCGGCCACAAAAATGAATCCGCTGACAAATATGCGAAATGTCTTAAAATTGAGCGAACTTGAGCTGAAAACACCGAGTGCCAAAAGCTGGCATGATATGTACAGAGATTCCGCATGGATATTCGTTGCCGGCTTCCCATACACCCTCTCCGAGGGCGACCTCGTCTGTGTGTTTTCCCAATACGGCGAAGTTGTCAACATTAATTTGGTGCGCGACGGAAAAACGGGCAAATCGAAAGGATTCTGTTTCCTCTGCTATGAGGATCAGCGCTCCACAGTGCTGGCTGTGGACAATTTAAATGGCATCAAAATCATGGAACGCACTCTGCGCGTCGATCACGTGCTCGACTACAAACCGCCCAAGGACAACGAAAAGTTGGACGAGGAAACTTTACGGCTCTACATGGAAGGATGTGCGCCGAAGCCTGTGAGCAAATTGCCCATTGCTGAGCCTCGGAAGGAGCCCAGCTCCGACAGCATCAATAAGGAACGCACGAAACGCAGCAAAAGTTCCAAAGAGAAGAAGCACAAAAAACGACGCAACAGCTCCGATTAAATTTAGAAATACAAATAGTTAAATTACGTAATTAAAATAATAAAAAAGTGTTCATAGATTTTATACAAATTGGCGTAAAAATGTACATTAGTCAGTAATAAAAAGAAATCCTGAAAAGCAGTATGTGTTTGTATGAATTGAATCACAGTAATCATAGTAATCACAATTTCTAAGATATCTTCAAGAAAACTAAAAAGAATATTTTGAAGAACGCTTCAAGTTTAAAAGACTCACAATAATAAATATCTGAATACATTTTGAATTTGTAGAAGTTTAGCAGTTTAAAATGTCTTTCTTTTCTTTTTAGTATACTTACAGAACTTAGAATCATTTTCAATTTATAGAAATATTCAACTCATTTAATTGTTTTTAATTGAATCATTTTCAGTTCAATCTAGATGAATAAATATATTTTTAAAATTGTATTTTTTGTATGAACAAAAGAGTAAAGATACAAATACATAAGCAATTTGTTTATTTCTAATGAAAAATGTTCAGTTAAAGTTGGTCAATTAAATGTTTTACATTATATTCAATTCAAAGAATTTAAGTTGAAGTGCTTCTTCTACGAACTTAAGAGTAAATATTCGAATACATAAACAATTGGCTTTGCCGCTCGGTGCAGTAAATATAAATAATAGATTGTAATACACGGTATATTATTATTTGTTGAGTTGCTTGAGGATCAATTCAATCGCTAATTTTGCCATGTTCACTGGCACTCTCAAAGCACGGCTCCGACTCGTCCGACTCGTCCGACCCGTCCGAATCCTCCGAGTCGAGTTCTTCGACTTCGCGCAGAATGCGGCGCTTGTAACGCTCGTAGGCGCTGCCCTGACGATCCACGTTGCAGAAGTCGATGTCATCGACAAAGGAGGCATCCGCCTCGGTGTCGATTGTGTGAATATACGGATCCTGGAATGTGTTGTAATCATCGGCGTCACTCGAGCCGCTGGCGAACTCATCCTCATCATCATCTACAATAATATATAAGTAATTTAATGTTGCATTTGTAATTAAAATTCATTGCCATCATACCGAACATAAATTTATTCATTTGCTGGCAGAGCTCGTCGTCGGAGCCCATTGCACCTGGCTCATCGTCATCGGGATAATCGTTTGCGTAGTAGTTCTCCTGATTGGAGTCCTCGGAGTCGTAGTCCTCGTCCCCATCATTGAAACAGTCCTCAAAAACGACCTCGTCCACCGGACGCAGACTGCGAAAGTAAAAGTGATTTGTGTGTTTTTGAGTTGGTTTCTTTTTCTTTTCTTGTTTACATGAATTGAAACACATTGGAATTTCATGAATATACTTTATTCAAGCTTAACTAAAACTACGCACTTAATTCGACTTTAGCACAAGAATTGTGGAATGACTTAAATCGATGCGGAAACTTAAAAAACTGGCAACTGGCAACAAATTCGGGGCATTCGGGGCAAAAGAAATGTTTGAAAAAAAAAACAATGAGAAAATAATATATGTATGCAAGAATAGACGAAAAACTAAAAGCTAATTAAGTTAAGGAAACTGAAAGCCCCCGTTTGGTTTTTTGATCTGTGATGCGTGCAGTTGAGGAGGAGGGGGGCGTGGTGCGGCTTATCACATCGTATATAGTTGTAGTCGTTGTTGTTGTTGTTCTTGTTATTGTGGTTGTTGTTGATGTTGTTGATGTTGCTGTTGTGTTACCAGTAGCAGTTGTTGTAGTAATTAAACGGATAATACAACCTTATATAGAGAATCAGACGAGTTACATTTGCAAATTATTGAAAAATTCTCAATTTCTTACTTAATTTAAAGTAAATGATTTAGAGATGGGCGCGTGTTACAAATAATTCAAATGGGACACGAACACGATTTTTTTTTAATTTTTTTGATTCTTAATATTTACATGTTTATTCGTCATTGTTTTATATATATATTTATATATATATAGAAAAAGTAACTTGCTTTTAAGTCTGCATAAATTACATTTATTAATTATAATACGTAAAATTATTTTTATGGATTTTGATTTAGACACATAAACTAAATCTAGATTTGAGCTTTTTTGTATCTTAAAATGGAATATTACAATTTTTGTTTGTCATTTTGTTATTTTTACTTCTTCTAATTTTAAATAAAACAATTTCGAGTGCTTTGAATACATTAAAATGTTTTACGTTTCTTCGCAAGACTGGAAAAAGAGATTTGCATAAATTATAGTTAAAAGCTAATTAGAATTAGCTATGGAACCGTAACGTTTTAGTTTTGGAGTGATTAGATTAATATATGATTTTAATTATAATATATTTAGCTTTTTTTAATTTGAATAACATTAAATTTTTAAATATAGAATTTTGTTTTTGGCTAATTATTTATACAATTATCTGTGGTTGAGTCGTGTCTGATTTGGATTTTACACGCGTCCAACTTTAGCATGAGGGACAAACACAAAAGCGCACCCACAACACACACACACACACTCAGGCACACACACTTGCACACACATATTACAATCGATTAGGCCAAAAAAAGAGAAAAATGATTTTGCCACTCTACATGTAGAAATTGGTGATGTTGAACATTTGCTGTTCTTCAATGTGTAGGACGAACCTTAAATAGTTGTCGTCCAACATATCAACATAGTCCGCCTGCGTCTCATTCTCCGGCACATACAGATCATACACATAGCCAATATCCGAATCTGCCGGCTGCTGTTGCGCCTCCAATGACGACTGCGGCGTTGTTTGTTGCGCCTGTTGCGACTCAATGTCCACAATTGTTATTTGTTTCTTCTCAGTCGGTTGGTGTGGGCAGCTGCTGCTGCTCATTTTGCTGCTGCTGCCAGCTGCATTTGCAGCAGCTCCTCCATCTTCTCCTCCAGCTTCCTCCTCGTCCTCGTGGAGCGCTGTGCGCAAACAGTTAACCACACGATACCGTTGCTCGCGCGCCGTTTGTTGCGCCTCCTGTCGTTGTTTGTCGCGCCTCTGCGCTGTGGCAATTGCCGGATCATTCGTTTGCCGCACCAGCTCCTTGGCCGACTCCTTGTTGAGGCGGGCGGCCGCAAACTTTTTAGTCGCACTGTCATCCTATGGAATATTATGATGATGATGATGACCCATTTCTGTTGTTGTACAAACACCCTTTCCGCTCCCTCGCCCCAACCCCCTTGCACTCACCTGTTTTTCAAGCGTGCCGGCAAATTTGAGGATTACTTGACTCGATTCCTCTTTGTTGTCTGTCGTCGTCGTCGAAGCGGGCGCATTTTCATCGTTAAGCAAACGGCGGCGTTTTCCATTAAGCACAAAGGCCGAGTGGGGCTCCTCGTCAATGCGACGCTTTATGCGCACCACAGCCGGCATATTTATTTATTTATATTTATGGCTTAATCGTGCGATTGCTTTATTTTATTGATTGCTTATCTGTGTTGGAATTTATTGGCAAAAAAAGTCGACTCCCTCACTGCGTACTGAAAATGTGCTACTAACACAGTGTGACCGCAGGCAGCAAGCGATGGAATACTAAAAATACCAAAGCGATAACAATGCAGTCTGTACAACTGAGCATGCTGACCATTTTTTGGTATTGCAATTACAACTAAATTCAAAAGTTGTTAAATTGGGGAATATTTTGCAATTTCCATGCAATTTTATTACGAATAAATAAATGTAAATAAAATATGGTTGCAGCTGTTAATCCAATTTTAATGGCTCAAAGGAAAACAGTTGGAAGAAAAGTAAACTTCAAGGACAACATGAAACAAATCAAAAAACAAGTTAAGGAAATGAAGCACTGAAAATAGCTTTTAAAATGAAATCGCTGACGGCGAAAATGAAATTCAGAACAGTCGCGCTTAAAGTCTGCGACAGCACTGTTAACTAACAGTGGCGCTTGCAATGCTCTTCCAAAAAAGTATGCTAGGCTTATGTGTAAAAGGGACAAATGTTAGGTAGTCGGTTTGTGTACGCCGCGGTCTGCAGTCGTGTGTGTGTATTGCATTCGCGCGCGCGTCTTGGATATTTGTGTGCAAAATGTGCCGTTAGCATTTTGCGGGAATTACGTCGATGCCAAATTGAAACGTGTGTTGAGAGCCAAATCTGCTCTCTGCTCTCCTCGCTGGTTGTCGTTTTAAGCGGCAGTGCAATAATTTAAAGTGCGCCTACAACAAATTTAAAGCACAGCCACCAGCATCTGAGTGCGTATTATTTGTTCATGTTGTTGTTGTTGTTCTTGTTGTCATCGTCGCATTGTTTCCCATTTACGCGCGCAATTTTTTGGCTGTAAGCCGTGTAAAAGCTTGCGTGCGTGTGTGTTTATTTGTGTGCGTGCGTGTGTGTGTGTGTGTGTGCGCTGCAATTTGCGCCCAAATGATTTACCGTCTGATTGCTATCAGCGCATGCCGCAATTATGTTTTAATTGCCGCTAAATGGCTTACACACACCGGATTAGCTGCAACCCATTGTGACAGCAGGTGAGTGTCCTTTCCCCGTCCCCCCACCCCCACCCCCACTCCGCGCACACCTGTTCGGTGTCTTAAAAGTAGATTGAATCCTGCTGTGTCTGTTTTGGAATGCACAGCACAGCCTACAGACTATAAAAATATTTACGAGTAAATATACGCTTGTGTGTATTACACTGTGCGAAATTATTAAGTAAAACAAACTAAAACCGTTTTATTTGTCTAACTTTTGGCACTGTTATTCAAGATGAAGCCAGTAAATTACTCTTATTAAATTTATAATTTTGTCTCATTTTTCTTTCGGTGTAAGGAGCCCAGCAGCCGAGCTGCGCCAGCTACGCAAACATATGTTTGTTTGGGCGCTCATTTATTTATGGGCGGCGGTGCGGGGCGTCAAAAAATTTGCCAGCGCATGAATCATTCCGCCCCTTATCCCCTAACCCCCCCGAGCCACCCTTCCCCTTGCAACAATGCGTAATATGAGAAGAGTCTGTGTAGCACGTGTTAGTGCTGGTGGCTGTGGCGGGGGCGCCTTTTGAGTGACGCACGGTGTGGATACACTGGATGCGTTTGGCATAATAATGAAATAATAATGTCGCCTTTTGTTGCGAGGTGTCTCCTGCCTGCTCTCCCTCTCTCTCTCTCTCTCTGCTGTAAGGGCAATAAATTAATGGGCCTGCCACATAAAAAGCACCACCCGCAGGTCCTTCGTATTTTTTTGTGTGTGTTTTGTTTGATTACAGCCTCGCATGACTTTCGCTACCAGTCGGGAGCTTGTGGAGTGGCTGCTCAAGGAGCAAACATTAGATTGGGTGCAATGTCAGCTGTTCGACAGTTGCTAAAACCCGAAAAGATTAACATCAATATTTCGTGGTTCACGCTGTTGTCTTAACACACAAAATGATGAGCAAAAGATCTGCTGATAAAATGCTAATCATAGGAACAATGTTGCTGCTGCCACGACAACAACAACAGCAGCTACTACAAGGATGTGCTGCCACACGCACCGGCTGCCACCGTTTCCTTATACATTTCTTTATTTTTTGTTTTTGTTTTTTGTTTTTTTGTTTCGGTGGTGGCAAACTGCTTGAGCAAAACTTTTGCACTTTCCACTTATACAAGTTGGTTTTTACTTCCCCGCTGAGTTCTTCAAGTGGCTATCAGCACTTTGTCTTGCAGTTTGTTCAAAAACAATCTATTTATAGCACAACTTAAAATAAATCGAATTGATTTGATAAACTATAGCTATAAGTAAAAAGTTAAAAAGTAGTCAAGTATTTTATTTATGTATTGCTCATTAGCGTTTCTTATAAGGTTAAATATTCGTCTATTTTTTGATTTATTTTTTTAAATTAAATATAAAGTACTTACTTTACAATTCTTTTTTAAACACAAAAAATAGCCTAACTATTTACGCTAGTGTATCAAAGTTTCGACTTGCCCCCCATCAAAGTTTTATGGTATTTTTTTGCGTTTCTTTTGTAGCATTTTTGATTAGCTCAAACTTTGTTCTGGTTTGAGGGGAGGCTGTGTATGTGTGTGTGTGTGTTTGTGTGTGTGTGTGTGTGTGTGTGTGGGTGTGTGCGTGTCTTTGTGTTGGGGGTGCTTTAATTTTTGTTTAAACTTGACAGAAAACACCTCAGGCATTTGCTGGGGTCGAGTGTCTCTTTGTGGCTTTGACAGGTTTTGTTTTTTGGGGGAACGTTTGGCTACTTAACTGAGAAATTTGGCCAGGCAGCAGCAACAGCATCATATATCCTTGTTAATTTGCCTGGGGTTGAGCTTGTTGGCCGCCCTATCGTGTTCATAAATCATTATAATGCATTCAGTTCAGACAACTTGTCTCGGTCAGGTTGCTGTGGTCATTCCAATAACAAATTCATCAACATCATTTTCCTCGTCATAAGCTCGATAAATGACAGGTCACAAGAATCATAAACGAGACACAGCTAAGCCTTTTTAATGTGACTACCCTGCGAGAGGTCTGATTAGAAATGGTTATTTCTATGCAATTATTATAGACTTGTAGCAGAAAATAGCTAAGTCATTTTATAATATATTTAATGAATGTGCCGCATCATATTTATGTCCTTAATACCCTTAACGAGTGTAATATAATATTTTCGAGTCCATAAAGTATATTTATGCTTGAGCCGATATAGCCATGTACATGTTGTATGACAAATCTTCCCCATATGCGAACTATATCATATAGCTTTCAAAGGAACAAACGTTTGATTGGTTTTCATATTTATAGCAAAAGTTCATTGACGACAAGTTGACCTTCCTTCTGGTTTTTCCGAAATTCCCATCACAAATGCGAATCGAAGCTAATTTAGTTATGTCAGAGTCCAAAATCAATAGATAATGTTCTCCTTTTGTTTGACAGCATTATATAAGAGGATTTCACTGGACAACCTTGATTATGCAGCTGTTCTAAATGAACAATGCCAATGCATGTGACAATTTTTCGGTGTATTTTTCACGTACAACTTTTAGGTGTGTGCTCAATTATTCATTAAAGTCAATGACTGGACAGGCAGGGGAGCATGCAGGCAGAGAGGGAGCTAGGATTGGTTTGTGTTGGATTTAGATCCAGCACCAACACGTCAATTACAAAAGCAAATAGAGCAAATACACACACACACACATGCACAGCAATATTGATAGAGGCGTTGCACCCTTCGCACAAATCACATTAAATATCCTCATGCTCATTAGGGAGGAAGGGGAGAGACGAGGGGTAGAGAGAGAGAGAGTGGTGCTGGTTGTGGTGCTGCTGCCGCCGGGACGCATTTCCACTTTCACTCTGCTCACTCGGGTAGACACAATGCGCCAACCCCCAATTGATAATGGTGAAATGCTGATGATGATGCAGTGCAGCAAATGCGAACCACCCCCGCAATCGCCGCCGTTGCCCTTCTAATATCATTTTGCAATTTGCACTTGGCAAATAAAGGAGTGATGCTGCGGCAGATAAAAACGTTACGTTTCCTTTGTTCTTGCCCCAGGGCCAACAATGTTGCCAGCGCTCCAGCTTTAACATATTTTTGCAACCGCTTACATCTCAATGGCCGGCGACTGCCAAGGGCAACTGGGGCTCTCGAGGCTCCCACACATTGTTAAATAAATTATCGCCTACATTGAAGCCATCGATAAATCGTATACGCGTTCAGTTTATACCCTGTGCAGATGTCCAATAAGTGGATTTGATGTATTAGCTGAGTATGTGTTGTGTGAGATTTCACAGATTTTAAGGTTTTGCTTGCGAGAAAGACAAATTGCTGCTTGTATCTCAGATCTTGTATCTCCGCTGACCTTCATTATAAGCTGACAAACTCCTGTAGTCTACTTTCCATCATCTAAATTGTACTATAAACTTAAAGACAGACTGATTGAATTTTTTCTCACACTGCCCTATTGCTCATATATTAAGTATATGGTATTCTGATCTTATTTGTTTTATAGTTTTGAGGCACATGTGAGGCGAATAGCAATACACATATTGCTTAAGATTGGTTCGGGTATCGTGTTAAACAAAATGGTTTTACATATAAGATATCATCTTTCGACCGATTGTTTTATTCAGTGCTATATGATGTATTGATTTAATCAGTAATCAGTGAGGAACTAGTTCTCATATAAACAGATAGTCAACAGATATAAGTTCACTTCAGTTTTACGAAAGGTTTGCCAAGCATTTGTTCCACGACATACCCGTTTTCAGAACAAGCCTATCCCCAATATAGGGTAGCCTACCAGTCTATCAAATAAGCACCCTTATGGCAACCCGAAACTTGTTGGTATGTCTGGGAGTCTGGGCACTCTGCCACCACTCAACCCTTGGGCCAAATATGCCGCCTGTGTTGTTGTGGCTTGATTGACATGAGCCACACAGGTTCTCATGCCAACTTTTGGTTTTTCCGTGTAGCACTTTTCCACCTTTCGAAGCTGCGCTGTGACAAACAGCTGATTGCGTGTTCTTCTGCCGTCTGCTCGCATGAATTATGTTTGCAATTGAATTTCTTGACTTTTTGCTGGACACGTGTGTGTGTGTATGTGTGTGTGGCCGATTGTGTGTGAGTGTTGCCAAGGAGCTGCAGAGTGTAGATTCGAGTAAATTAGCTAATTTGCTGCTACACTTGGCTCACGTGCTCGTTAGCAGCAGCAGCAGAAGCAGCAGCAGCAGCAACAGCAGCAGTGGCTGCCACGGGGAGGTCATTGACACGGGGGCAGTCAATGGAAGCCAAAGGGCAGCAGCTGTTTGCATTTTGCACTACATTTTCGCACAAGTTTTTCCTCTCGGGGAGCTCTTGTCACGTACGCGGCAACTGATTGCCTCAAATTGTTTTCGGCCATTGTTTTTTTGGCACACAACCCCAAAAACCAAAAAAAAAAAAATAAAAATAAGAAAATGCCGTTAGGGTTGCCGTTTAACAGCAGATTAATATGAGTGCCAGTTAGACAGCCAAGCAGTCAAACAGTCTGACATTTCGCCAGTCACTGACAGTTATTGAGGAATTGAATGAGAGGCCTTCAGCTTTAAGATGCTGCTTTAAAAACTCGTTTCGCGTCTTTTGCACATGTGTTGTAGCAGGACTTGGACTTGGGAGTTGCCTAGCAGTTTATCTTCTTGTTGACAGTCGCCCAAAGGGAATTAGTTATCAAAAGATGCATAAATCCATTGCTACAAAACGCTTTGCTTAACTCTCGTCTCAAACCCCAACTCGGCATTTAGCTCCGCTCAGCCGAGTTGCTTCCTCTCGTTTCACACTTTTGTTTAAATAAAATATGAGCTAAATTGAGAGTTTCAAGTGGAGGCTAGCGGAAGCACTTTAAGCTGTAAGATACTTTAAAATAGCTATTCCCACTAAGAAAACAAGTCTACTTTCTGAGATTTGTTCAGTTCAGTTCATCAATAGCGTTCATCTTTACTAAAGATATTCTTTGTAGAAAACGAGCTATGATTTTATTGATTCATGTTTTAGTTTCACTCGTCTCCTTAATCACTAACCGATTTTTATTATTAGTTATTATATTTTGATAGTCAAATAAGCAACTGAAATATATTTATTTATAATTTTCCCAGAACGTTACATTTCTATGACCTGTAAATTATCTACAACTTGATTATTACAAGCTAAATAACTGATATATAATAAAAGCTAATAACTGAAAATGATTCGTATTAATTTGTGCAACAATAGTTTTTCCATTTTAATAGCTTTACCTCCTTCGAGACACCCTAATTGTCATCTAGAATATTTGTATTATTTGAATAATAATATATTTCTTCTAGTCCTAGTTTTGCTTACATTTTATTTATTGTAATTAGCTTCACATTAAATCCAGAAAGTATTCGTTATATACACTTTTCATTACCTTTAAATTATCCACAACCTGCTGATTACATGCTAAATACCTTGCCTAAGAATTCGTGCTTCTTTTTACAATAATAATTTATCCATTTTTATAGCTGTACCTTGCACTCCAATTCTTAACCGTTAACTACAAGCCTGCCTACATTTTGGCCGCTTCGTCCTTTTCCGTTCAGATAGGAAGAAAAAGAATACGGGAATGTCCTTTAGTGCCGTCTGCTCATTAGCACTTTAAATGTTTTTTATTGAGGCCACTAAGCTGAAAGACGTCTTTATGGCTGTTTGCTGATGCAAATGCGCCGAAAAGTCGAATAAAATTATTTCCGCTATTGTTAAGCGGGTTCAGTTTGTCTGCGTTGTGTTGTCTTGTGGCAAGTCAAAAAGGCTCGCTTGATTTCTTGACACACGCAACAATGGCAAAGGACTCGACTTGTTTTTCGGCTTGATTTAGCTGCGTTGAGATAAATGCGCTTTGTTTGGTTATCGCTCAAACGAGAAATGATAAACATAAGTTGAACTCGGCCTAGACATTGACAGGCCCCAAATAGTGCTCCGTTCGAATCGAGGACTCTCTCTCTCTCTCTCTCTCTCGGCTGCTTCCTGCGTCCTGTGTGTGTGTGAAGCTATGTGCAGGGCCAGGACCCGTGCCAGCTGTAACGACCTTCTTCTCCACCTTCTGCTCCTGCCTCTCCACCCTCTGATGTTCTGTGTTCTGTTTGAATGTTTGCATTTTAAAATCAACCCTCGAAAAACGCTTGCCAACTTCAATTTCAGTCGCTGTCATTTCGAGCGACCCGTTAGCCATCCCCTTTAGCATACTTTCCCTCCAATCTCATGTGGCATGCACAGTGGACTGAAATCATAGGTTTTACATGCAGGTGCTGGAAATTATTGGGTAATTTCATTTACGTTAATAGATAGGTTTATAGATATGAATATGAGTAACAATAACCTGGGTTAAGAATGGAAGCGATTTATCATTGTATTATTCTTAAATTAGATATAGTGTGTATTTCGAATTTTGTATTGATTTTGATATCATTAAGTATTACCCACAAGATAATCATCAATATTCTATTAACTTTCACAATTATTAAAGAATTTTCATTTTTAAAACCCGCTTTCTGCCCTTTTAATCTCCTGTCATCTTCTGTCATCACAAGCAAGTCGCATTGCTCGAATTAAATTGTTCTAATTAGTTAATTAGTTGGAGTGTCTGGCACATGATGATGAATTCCAACTAAGTAGGATACTTTATTGGAATAATTTTTATGTACACAATCTTTGATCAATTATTTACATTTGTTATTCAACTTTTTCTTTTTTTTTTTCAAATAAGTTCAGTGATATGTGTCACTGTGCAACTCATTGTATTGTCCATTGGGAATTGGCGGCGCTATTTGGTAACCCCATTTGGCCTGCATTTTGCGCGCTTTTTCGATTTTGGTCCTCTGTGCATAGCAATTCGTGGACAGACTGGGGGTGTCCTGTGTCGCCTGTGTGTTCAGGTACAAAACGTTGCAAGTGGCCAGATACACGAGGATATATATGTATGTGTATTGGTGTGTGCGTGTGTATCTGTGGCTCTGTGCTCAGTTTTTGGCTGCGCTCTGTTTTGGGTTTGTTAATTTTTTATTAGATGTGTTGCAGCGTCTGCCCTGTGCCCATAATTTGTGTATATGTGTGTGGCAAATTGTTGCTTCTCAGCCAGGTCAACCCTCCACTCCCGTCCCACTTTACCATCACTTTACTCACTCGATTCGATGGAGCCGAAAAATTCAATCAAAAAACTACAAGCGTAAGCAAGTGGGTAACATGGCCAACTTTTGTGTACCGCATCCACTTCAATTTTCAAGTGTTTTCCTTTTGTGCTCAAGCCGCATACTTGTTTAGGGTGTTGTGCTTTTACCGTTATGGCCATGTTTGTTTTCCTTTCGAATTGAAAATCGCAGCTGCCAAAGTTTTCGTTGCGTTGTCTTCGGGTTTAAACTGCCTAGCTGGCAGCAACATCCGCTTAATACGGCTAACAGCCGTGCTAAGTCCTGGCGGGGCTTAGGCCCCAAGAACGCCGCTCAAGAAGTATTTGCACGCATTTTGTGGCCTACAAGTATTCAACGCTTAAATTACTTGCCACACACCGCTGCAGCTGATATCTGCTGATTTTACTTCTATTTGTTTGTGTGTGTTTTTGGTATACTCTTTAATATGCAGGGTATTATGATTTTGTGTCAGAATGGTTTCTCAGCTGCATCAGGATTTTAATTGCATTTAGCAAATTGTTTAATTTTAGAAGCCACTTTTTAGCACAACATTGACGAAATATATAAGCAAATCAATTAAATTAACTTTTTAATATTGCTAGCATTTAATTGTACAGTTAATCATTAAGTCATATGCTATGGTAACTATATTTGTACGTTCACTTTATTTGTAACTTAATTAATTACCCTTGGATTTAGTAAATTTTGCTATCTAGCAAATTTTATTGTGGAATACTTAAGGAATTACTGTATATACTCGATATAGAGCATTTAAACTTCAGCATTGCCCAACGCATTTTGCTATTTTGTTTTTATTGCTGATTGTTTCACTTGTTTTTGAGGATAACAATAAATTTTTATTGTTGTTGCGCTCGCCTTTCGCTTTTTCTCTGTTGTTTATATTTCGGTTACAGTTCGCTTTTTTTGGTTTTGGGTTTATTTTTGTGGGGGATTTCGTTTTCGCGTTGATCTCTGTCAAAAGTGCCCGTCTAATTTATTGATTTCTGGCTGTTTTTGCCTTATTTTTTATTTATGCTGGCATTTCGGCAAAGTTTTTAGCGGCTGCGGTGATGATTGCGACTGACAAATGGCTTGAACTTTGTCAAGAGTTGCCTGTCTGCTGTTGTTGCTCAAAACTTAATTTAGTCTAATTAAATTGCTGCACAGTAACTGTAAACTGCATTAAGTTTTTGCACAGCTTCTATCCATCTGTTGTTGCCAACAATGAGCCAAGTTAATGTCCCTGAACATTGGCAAGCTGCTGGCCCAGAGATGCGATAAGGGGGAATGGGAGAGGTGAGGCAGAGCAAGGGGTTGTCTCATTGTGTAAATTGTCATAGCTATGGCAATGTTTGAAATTGTTAGTTGCTGCAATTAGCTGCGAGCTGTCTGTGAAAGTCGGCAGATGGTTTTTCTTGCCATTAACCTGTTGGGCATTTAGCTGCAATTTCAACTTTGGGCCACAAACTTTTTGGCTCAAGTCTGTTGCATAGTTTTTCATAAAGTTCCTTGACAAGTTTTTATTGCGTTGTGACTTGACTATAAAGTTACTGTCTCGCTCTCTCTTGCATTATGCCAACAACTAAAATAGAAACATTTGACTACAACAAGTAAAATGTCTTTCAAGTACTATGGGCGGCAAAGTTTTGGGTTTCTTTAGCCGGTTTTCCTTTTATATTTAACAAATGTGGCTTAACACTTATGTGGCATAATTAAAAAAATTGCCAGTCTTTATTTTTAATCAAATTTAAATGTATGATGTAATCGGATTAGCTCTTATTAATATGCCATGGAACATAAGAGGCTTATCTTCAACTCGCATAAAAAAATGAATGTGGCACAAATCGGATTAGAGAGCATTACAAGTTTGTGATTTTATTGCTTAAAAATTATATTGTTGTGTGCATCAGATTAATTATGTTGATTTTAATATTTGTGCACAAATCTTTTACAAATATCGTAATTTAAATTTTCAAATAATATGTCGAGAATTGTTGTTAATCCCATTTTAAGCATAAGTTTGTTCCTTTATTTAACTTGAGTCAATTACTTTCAAAATTGGGTTATTTTCATATCAGATCAAAGTATCTTTTATTATTATTATTATTTATTTATTTATTATTATTTGCTTAGTATTGTTGTTAAGAAGCTTCACAAATGGATTAAATCTTCAATATGATTCTTTGCCGTTCTTAAAATTTTAATTTTTATTTCATATTTTCTTACAGCAAGTTAAGTTAGATTGCTTTTTTTTATTTTTGCTATATTTCTCGAATAGTTATATTTCTTGCGACTGCATTGTATTAAATTACTGTGCATATTTTGCTAGTGCATTGTGCATTGTGCATTGTTCATTTTCCTATTGTGCACTAGCCCACAAGTTTTCTGGCTGTGTGTACAGTTTGTCATAATTTGCAACTGCTGCACTGCATTGCAGCGACGACTATGTTGTGCCCCTCCCGCACTTGTTCTTATTAACTGCTGAGCCATTTCGAGTATTGTATGGAGTTGATATAGAGTTGTGGTGAGGTGTGGGGTGATGGGTTAAGGATGGGGTAACGGGATTGCAGGGCAATGGCTTGGCATGTCCTTGTTGCTTGTTGCTGTCGTTGGTTGGTTGCTGTTGTCCTTTGACTATGTTGCTGCATAATTTATGACTGCTTAGTTGTTAGCTGCTGCTACTGCTGTTGCAGTTGGCTTTTTAGTCACATGCCGCTTGCCACTTGCCACTTGACAGCAGTTGTGCGGTGCATTGCCAAGTGCTGACCTCAACCTCTGCAACGTGAGACGTCTGTCTGCTGCATTGGTGCGTGGCAGGACTCTTAGATCAAGTCCTTTTCGATTCGATTCAATGCCCTATTTGCATTTGCATATGTAGCAATCAGCTTGAAGCGCCGCGGGTCAGCAGAAATGTAGCCCCGAGTAGCATTAACTCAATTATTATACCATTTAATGTATTGTATATATCCAGTGGACCTTATGTGATTTCAGATTAACATCTGCCATACAAATACACACATTTACATGCATACATACATCCACATATAAGCAGCTAATAAATTTAGGTCCTGCAGCATATGGAGCACCATAAGGAGCTCTCTTCCTGGGATGAAAATCAACTTGACTGCTGCTTACTTCCCGCAGGGCACAAAATGAGTTGCTGTTGTTTTTAGTGGTATGTAGTTGCTACAAGCTTTCCTCTTTTTGTTGTTGCACTTAATTAGTGTTATGGCGGCAGGCGGCCAACAACTCATCTGGAAATTTATTAAAGCTGGCAGCACATTTCAGTGCCGCCGCCAATGAAATGCGTCATTAATTTTAACCCAAGTAAACAACATAACGATAAAAAGGCCATAACAAAAGCAAATTTGTTACAATTTTTTACGGCTTGGCATCCTTTTGTGTAACACTATGGCAACACTTGAGTTGATATATGAAAATACGCCAAAGATCGAGCTAAGGATTATGGCTGACCTACTATTCAGTTTATTCTGTATGTATTAAAAAAATAAGGGAGTTTGCAGCACACACTATGATTAAATAATCCCATCTCACTAAAAAGTCTTCTTTCGACAGTATTTTCTATTTCAAGTGAAATCACAGCTCAGAGTGTGGTGTCTTTATTTTAATACACGACTATGAGTTTGATAATGTAATACCATATCATTCCCATGCGAAATTCAAATTGCTCGGCGATTCTAATACACACTAAATACCAACTACTCTCCTATTATCCTCAAATTTATTATTCAGTTGGGCCGAAGTCCCGGTGGTACTGCAATACCGGGCCAACCCGTGACAGAGGTGGAGCAAGCCCCTAGCACTCCGTCTGATTCCAAAAATCAGTTTAACATTTGTTGTTCTCCAATGGAGAAACTATCAGATGTTAAGCTGATAAGAACAGATACTACACTTTGATCTTAGCCATAAGGCCGAGAAGCGATAACTTTAATTGCAAATAACTCAAGTACTCTATGATTTGTCTACTTAAACCAGTTACGAATTGTAACGATGCACCTACAAAACTACCTCATGCGCACCTACTTAAGGGTGGTAATTGTTGTCAAAGACTATCGAAATTCCTGTCTCTCCACAGTCCATACTTAAGGTGGGGTTGTCCAGATGTAACGTTATTCTTACAATTCGCAATCAGTTTACGTATTTCTTCCGGTAGAACCTGTGTGTTTGGTGATGTTAATTCACTCTGGCTTCTCTTCAGTTGTCGAATAAATCTTTCGCCTTTTACTAAAGATTTCCGTGGAGAGGGGCACTCTAATGAGTCTAAACTCAATTTTTAAAGCGCCTGGCGGCATTTGCAAGCCGGGCCAATTTATAAATACATAATAAAATTTGTTCATCTAATCGTAATGACATGAATTAGTTTAAGTCAATTTTTGAGTGGTGGTTGTCAGGTCAATTAAAAATACATTACGTATGCAATATTTTTATTGTATTCACTCTTGTTAAGCAAAAAAAATCTGATGTTCTATAAGAATCTAGAGTCACAAAATATCTTTATTAGATAGAGTCACTCACAAGTTATTGTCGAAGAACAAACCCCACCACCCAGCGATGACAGTTATTGAGAGATGAACTTTATGTACTCATTCTCTTGAAGTTTGCATATATTTAACGATCATTTCTTATAGTTCTTGTTGGGATGTGGCTGGTCGTGTATATATATAAAACTTAATAAGCGCATGAAATTGCCTCGCCCTTGGCAGCTGTTGCGCTTTTCTTTCAACGGTTGACGGTTCTTTTGCCATACTTTAGCAGCTTTTTATGAGTGTCAACATTTATGACGGACTGCAAAAGTCAATTAGCCTTGCCAAAACACCACTACCAGTGAAAGCCAGACAGCTCAAATAGGAAGTTTCAGTCTGCTTTTATTGGCAGGGGAAGTTGATTTCCACAGTCGCCCCCCGCCTCTTTAATCTCCTCAGCTTCTGTCGGTGCAAATCAAGACATGCAAGTCGCATCACTGGAATTAAACTGTTGTGCTAATTAGTTAGTTGAAGCGTCTAACACATGACGATGAATGCCTAAACAGTTGGCACGTGCACACATATTTTGCACAGCCAGCGGGGAGAGGGGCTTAGATAGTAGCAATTCAGAAATGACTATCAGCCTACTTAGGCTACTTTATTGGGTAACTTTGTATTTGGAGGGAAATCAATAATCAATCTTCGATACATCTTTTGTCTTTAGTTTTGTTGAAGTTCGATTGTGTTTCCAAATTCAATTGCAGTATTAAATCAGAAGTCTTACCAGTTATGTGTTGTTTTACGCAAATCGGTTCGGTTTGGGCCAGAAAGCTAACAAATGCCTCTAATTTAAAATGATTTCTTCATGTACATATTTGATCCTACTACATATGCATTATAGAAAGTTTTGCTAAGCAAATAATATATCCGCACAACAACAGGATGTATTCATTAATGTTAGATTCTTAATGAAACAGCACGTGTCATGGCAGTATATCCATTTGCACCTCGTTTAGAATCGCTATTTGAATAACGAAAAGTATTTAAAGTATTTATTTACAAATATTTGTCTATATATATATATTTATATATATTATATATATATATATATAAATATAAGCATAAGCCAAAACTTTTGAAAGCCTGCTCAGATATTTGCAGTCTTTTCTTAATGCTTCTAATCAACTGTGCCGCATTGTGCACCAAAACTGCCAGACTTTCTTGGCTGTGAATATTGCCTTTTTGTGTGTGTATGCATGTGTGTGTGTGTGTGTGTGTGGATTTGGCTTATAAATTTAGTCCAGGCACGTAGCGTAAACTTGGCAATAAATCCGGCAAACCCAACCGCCCGTGCCATATCCCCCTCTCACTCCCACTCTCTCTCTATCTCTCTCTCTCTCTCTGTCTCTTTGCAGCACACATATTGCCTGTTGGGTTACACGTGGCGTATTAACAATATCGCCATGGGTAAACAAGCCCAGAGGGTAGCTTTTTTTTTGTTGGGCTGGTAGAGAAAGTAATTTACACTTTTTCAACTTGAACTTTAGCTCGAATTCATTTTGATATTTACTTTTCTGCTTTGCCACTCCTTCCCTCTCTTGCAGTCAAATTAAACCATTCGAAGCGTGGGCAACAACAAAAATTTAACACAAATGTATAATAAAGTGACATATCTGGATGTAGAGCAAGTATTACCCCAAAGACACCAGCCGAGACAGAGCCTGGAGCAAGCAACCCCCATAGCCGAAGACAGGAAGGACAAGGACACGTGTTCAACATCCTTATCGCATAGTCATTATCAGTGAGGCCAGCCCACGGCAAGTCAGTATGCCGAACCTCCATCATGTCGATTATAATCGGAAATATTCCGCCACGGAAACGATACAGGTAAGTGATTGCCAAGTGTATACCTATCGGAAGAAACCCGAACCACTTCAAGTGTCGGCATTTAAAATTCAACTTGAGTGCGGTAATTAAAAATAAGACATTTATTTACGAGCTTCTGCCTCCGCCTCTGCAACAGTGGCACGCGACCAAAACTGCTGCCCCACTTGCCACAAACACTCTTTCAACTTGCGTCCATTTGTCGATTTTTCACACCCGCGGACATGGGTTCATTCCCGGTGCTCCTCCTTTGACTGGGTCTTGATTGATGCGCTCGTTTTGTTGTCTGAGCAGCTCAACAAATTAATTGAAGACTTTTGTTTTTGGGCTTTCTATCTTTTTTTATGTTTAGTGGATTCGGGTGTACGTCCTGCCCTGCCCCGCCCCGCCCACTAATTGTTGTCATAAATTTCAACTCTAGTTGGAGCGAAACATTCTTGGGGCCGCATACGAGAATTTCGGTTGAATTAATAGCCTAATGGGGTCTATTAGACGTGTGAAAAGATATGCAACTGGCTAAAGATAGAGTTGATAATGTTGGCATAAATATAGGTTGAATAAGTTGCATGTTTTCCAAGTTTATAGTTTACTTGACTACAACTTTGTTTGGTTGTTTATAAAACTGTATTCGTTCTCGTGAAAAAAAAACAAAAATTAAGTCAAAAGTTGCGATTATATTTAGTACAATATTTGATAACTATTTCAACAATCGATACATTTTGAAAGTTAGTTAGTTTTTAATACAACCACCAGATTGAATATTAGTAGTTCGTTTTTCTATCATATATAAGTAAATATTCCATTGATCGAAAATGCTGTCCTTAAAGTTATTCGTTATGCTATCATTCATATATATAAATATATATTCTATTATAACACTAAGCTAAACTGGAGCTTGATTCTTATTACTATATTCTTAGCCTAACCCCTAACCTTGTTCAGTTTGCTGGTTCTCTGTTTAAGCTTTTTGTCATTTATCCAAAGCAGAGCAACTGCAATTCGCTTATGTCGAGTATTGTTTATGTTGTCTCAGCTTTTGGCGTTCCCATGTTAATTTCTCTTTGTTGTATTTGTTGTTTTTGCCCTTATAATCATATAAAAAAAGCGTCGGCAAAGTTTGCTGTTAGCCGGGTTTCGTTTTTGCTTTCTGTTGCATACAAAACGACGCTGCCTCTTTGCCGGAGACCATGGTCTAGAACTCTCTCTCTTTGTCTGTGTGTGTGTTATATCTATATACATATATATATATATATATAAATATATAAATATATAGGGGCCTGGGCTGCGAATGGAAGTTGATTAAGTAGTTTCCGCGTGTTTTTATTTGCACAATAAAAGCATAAAATTGTTGCCCGCTGTTGTTGCTGCCTCTTTATTAAAGCTCGGCAAAAAGTGCCAGTGCAAAAAGTGTGAAGTGGACGCTTTTTGCAGCCACGTGAATGAAGCGACGTCTCGACATTCTTTTCCCAGGGTGTTCCCAGGACGAGGGGCGAGCAGCGGCAAAATGCTAGACATGCTGTTGCTATTTAAGCCGCTATTTTTATGGCTTTTGTCGGAATGATAGCGTTATGACTCTATTGTGACACGACGCCGACGTGGCATAGTTAAAAGTCCATTTATATTTCGGCATACAAGCAAAAAAGTAAATACTTGCAGATAAAAAGAGTCCAATTCTGAAGCACTATTGAAATGGTAAATGCTCTATCTAAACTATAATAAATAAATAAATAACAAATACACGTCCATACGAATCTTTAGACCTTACCCAATTTTGAATAATATAATACAATATAATTTTTTATTTTTTGTATGCTCCGATATATTTTGGGTCCAGTCGACGAATCTGTAAAGACGATTCCAGAAAGGAGTAAAAATAAAAAACATTTATATGTATAGTAAATGCTTTTTATAGATTTATCAAGCATTCAGAATTTTATTAAATCTGAAGCGATTTTTATAAGAAATACTATTTTGTTAATTATACAGGTCTTGACAAATAATATATTGCTTAGATTCTAATTAAAACTAAAATAAAATTAACTTGTCACATTAATTGTTCAAATTTAACTTGAGAAGTTTCTAATTATTATATTAAGCAATGAATCAATCGTCTGGCGCCTCACTCCACATCCTAATGAATATGTTAATAGGAGTCTAATGTTCGGTTATCTGTTGTTGCTTGTTCGTGTGCTTTTGGAGTGGCCTGTCTGCCTGGCGTAGGTATTACTGGCATATGGCGCCTCTAGACGCAGCCCATTAAAAGTGATTGCAAAATGCCGCCACACAAGTCTGTCCTGCGCCAGTGCCTCAAGCAACAAGAATGTTCGCCCCCCAAATGCTGTAATTTCACTTTCGCCGCATATGCTGCCCGCAACAACAACAGAGAAACAACTTTTTGTCGATGTTTTTTTCTTTATTTTTCTTTTTTTGGCAAAACAAACAACATAAATATGGATTTATCATTAAAATGCTAAAGTTATGCCAAAGCTGAGGCTGAGGCTGAGACGGAGACTGAGACTGCTGCCGGCACGTCGAGATTGCCGGGTTACTGTTTTGAAGCAGCAGCGCAGGCGCGCTCTCTCTCACTCTCTCTCACTCTCTCTCACTCTCTCTCTCTCTGTTTGCTCTCTCAATGTCAATGTCGCGGCATTGTGCTCTTTTGCTTGGCTCTCTGCTTTTGCTGCTGGCAAGTCACGTGCTGCCATTGAAGGAATTTCATTGCCTGTTTGCCGGCTTAGTTGTACTACTACAAACATGGCCCCTCGCCCCCTCCCCCCTCCTTATCCCTCTCCATAGCATTTCTCGGTTAACACTCCGGCACGACAATGTGACGCATTTGTCATGAAACGGATTTCCGGTATTCCAAACGTCGCAGCATAGCTGTCTTTGTCCTCCGACTCTTCAGCCCTAGGGCAGTCAAGAGCGTAGGGAGAGTGGGTGGGCTGAGCGGGCTGAGGAGCTCGTCTTCATCATGTTGTCTTCTGTGCCTTTGACACTCTTGACTTTGGGAGCACTCTGCACTTGGCCTCTGCCTGCAAACTTGTTCAATCTTTTATGACAAAAGGCTCGGGCTACAGCACAACCAAAAAAAATAAATAAATAAGGAGAAAAATGTTGTTGCTTCTGCCCTGCCGCAAAAGTGGCTATTTAGCATTTTAGAGTAGGCGACCAGCCACGCTCCCTCCTCCCCTCCACACGACCTTCTTTCCATTTCGTTGTCAGCCATGTTGTCGTTCGCATACATTTTTTATTAATTTCATTAGATGGCTCAAGTGCTAGGAATTTTAATCAACGCTTCTCTTGGGCCCAAAAAAAGAACGCATAAATATGCAACGAAATTTGACAATGATAATAGTTAATGAGCATCGGCAGGATAAGCAATGGGGGCGGGGGTGAGTTGGGGATGAAAACTATCTGGGGCCCAAATTGCTTTGTTGTACTAAATGGCTGACAATGCGACACTTTGGCGGCAGTTTGAAAGCGTTTGCAGTTAATAGACTGCCAATTGGGGAGGATATTCCCAATGCCAGGCGTGTGGATAGTTAAGATGACGATGCTGATGCTGACGCTGATAGCGCAGCCTATTTAATGAGGCCCTTATATAATCACTAATGGATAAATGGGCGCTTCAAGAGCTTAAGGCAATGTGTTTGGGCCTATTTAGTATAAATTTGGCCCATACATTTTTAATTATATTTATCTATTTTTAGAGTAATATCACTAAGCAGACTATGCATAGTGGCGTCAAATCGACAAAAAGTACATCATGTTCTTCTGCACCCGTGAGCCCCATTCTGCTTCGGGGCAACGCGAATGCTGCAGGAGTCAGCATGTCGAGCAGCGAACGCAGGTCATTCGCTGCGACAACATCACTGGTAAATCAATAACACATCCTTTTATGAGCATGCGTGGATGGGTGCGAACAGGTACGCACCTTTCCTAATAGGTCCTAATGGGTTATGAGTGCGAAAAAGCAGCTTTATTGCTAACGGATCGCGCAGACCCTTGAATGTGTGCGAAGATAGCAGCAGCACTCTATCCTTGTCTTTTATTCAGTTTTTGGTCCTGATGTGTAACCTTGTTGACTGTTGACTGTGGTTACAGCCCGCAAAATGTATGGTGCAAATCTAAAACAGGGTATCATCGTCTCGACAGGGTATCATCGTAGTCGACGGGCACAAGCATATACGCATACTTACAAAGATACGTTTCAACGGAGATAACGAGATAATGATACCCCTTTTTAGATTTTCACTATATATTTAGTGGTAATATCTAAATTTTATGCATACAACTTCTTAGTGTTGGTAATATTATTTGTGATAATTTATTTATTAATTTATTACTATTATTGTTTATTAATTCTTTTTATATTTATATCTACATTTTATGCACATCATTTCTAATCATTTATTTATTTATTTTTCAGATTTATATCCGCATTTTATGTACATAATTTTTGAAATCATCTGCGCCTTATTTGCCAGCTTCCGCTAAAAAGATGCAGCTGCAAATTGTTTTCCCTTCATCCCCTTACCTGTTGACAGCCAGCGTCTTCTTGATGGCATTGACAAATCTTGCAAGTTGCACGCTTACAATTCACAACTGATTTTAGCATTCGGCTTGTGTAGATCCTGTAGCTGTTTGGGTTTGAGTTATCTTTGCGCAGAGGCGATATCGTAACCAATGAAGTTCTACTGAGGTGCGATTATTGCTAGTTGAAAACTTTAACCAATACCCCGCCATGGGGACGTGAAATACCGTCCACTACGGCAATTTTTGGAAGCCCGAGAGGGCTCATTAATAATCAATTATACAATAACCATTATAATATAAGTTGTTGGAATACCCAACTAACCGTTCCCTGAATTCTCCTTGAAGCAGCCAAGCCAATGTCTGTACACTTAGAAAAAAGTGCCTTGAGTTCGACTAGGAACTTTTTGTTTTTTTTGCAGAAAAAATTTCTAAACATAAGAAAATAGTTTCTTAAAATTAGAAAGGCTTTTTTTTATAAAAAGTAGAAATGCTAACCCTTATTTTTAGAAATAATACTTTCTGCCAGAATTTAGCTTCAATTTATCCGTATTAGAAGCCCCGTAGGGAAGTATAAAATACGCTAGTGCTGAATAATAATGTAAGTGACAAAAGGCATATTTTAAAGGTCTGTGACACATATAGAAATCACACTCTGGAAATTACACATATTCTGTTTTATAAATTAAAAAATGTACGCTGGAATTATGAGTAGAATTGTTTTTAGAAATAAACTTTTTTTTTATAATAATAAGTATTGCTATTTTCTAAAATATAATTGCTTTTTTGTCAAGTGTATATTGTCAAGTATTAATCTGTATAATTTGGAATAAGTTAAGCAGACCCTTTAAAGAGCATAACCACAAATAACAGATCATAATGTAGGCCATAAAAAGGCAGTTTTTGTTATGGTAGTCTTCATAATTTATTTGTGTTAAGGTCCCAAGCTGGCAGCAGCTGACTAACTGGGTAATAATAATAGAAGGTTTAATGGGCAATATACAAATTAAACATAATGTTAACTCCTTTTCGGATACGCCATAATGACTCTGCCCGCCGCCGCCGGCACACTTAAGCCCAATTACAATAACGCAAAAGCCTAAACCAAACATGGCAGAGAAGACACATTGTACAGTTAGAAGTTGTCGCTGCCAATCCTACCCTCCACACTCCACCCACTCCACATCTCCCTGCCGGCCTGGCCAAAAATTACGGCCGCAATTTATGTTTATGTGACTCGAAAGTTTTGCGGCCGTCGGATTTTTATAGTTCAAGTTCGACGTTTCAGCCTCATGGGAAAAAGTTTCGGCTCGCATGTAAATTTACGGACGGGTAGTTTAGCTGAGGAAA